>MU826353.1:2517468-2719968 GCA_029204205.1 Desmophyllum pertusum
AGAGCATCGTCGAACGATTTTGGCTTGAGGTTGCTTACGAGGATAAAGACAGTCTTTGGACTTTCAGACATTGGCGACAACAAATGCTGATGGTTCACTTCGTGTCCACACACGCTCGTGGCTACAACGATCTGAGAAAATAGAGAGGCTGTGAACAGTCCAACTCAACACAAAACAAGCAGTCATGTTAGGCAATGTTATTTTTTCATGCAATTTACCTCGCAAAAACTCATGAGTCGCGTGTGCAACAAGAATCCTTTCTTCGCACCCGGGCCGGTTTATTTTTGGCCGTACGTGACCTAAAGGGCAGAGTTTGTTATTAAAAAAGTTAATTTTCAATTGCTTACGGCTTGGTGGGCGGAGTTATCTGGCACGCGTCGGATGCAGAAAAGCCGGCAGTCCCTCTTCTTTCGCTTTCGCTCGTTTGTGCCTCACTTCCGCTCACTCGCGCTTCGCGCTCGATTTCCGGTCTCTCGCGCTTTGTGCTCGCTATCGGAAAGAAAGAGGGATTGCTTGCAGTCTATTCATTGCATGGCTTTCCATTTGAAAATATTTTTGACATACAATGTAGTTCACTGCACAGCTGCAGATACTGTACTGCATGTTTTTCAAGTGGCATGGAAATTTCCGATTCTTACTTACTTTTTCTTATTCTCTACCTTCAGAAACTGGAGCAATCAAAGCAAAACTATTTCATGTTTCCAAAAATGCATTACCAAGAGAAGTAATTCTGTATTGAGTACAACATTTATTAGGATGCAGTTTAAGTACAATGTACCTCAGAGATGCTTCTACAAGTTCCACAATGAAATCATTCTTGCCATTATTACCAAGACCAATGAGACACTTGATCACTTCACCAGCAGGGAATTCTGTTCAAGAGAAACAATCACACCAAGTTACAGTGTACCATGCCTTTTACTTACTTATATTATCCACTGACAGGATTCCTAACCTTTTTGGACCAAAGTTTCAAGGACTTTTCAAGGACCTACATGTATGCTGACTGGCTATAAATATTACACCATATTGTTTCGAAGCCTTCAATCCATGAACAGCAACTCATGCAGCTACAAATATCACACCATTGTGATGTTATTTATTATATTAGTCTACTGGTAGTTAGCTTAACTCTGTTTACTCTTATTTCTGCATGTGTGTGTGACTGTGTATTTGTTTGTTTGTTTATGTGCCCGACCTGAACAATAAAATATATTTTCTATTAACTGGCTACCTGGCATTTTTAACTTTAAGGTTATTTCAGGTAGCCAGTACCCCTATTTATTTATTTTTAATTCAAAATTGTAAATACTTATTGTAGGCTCTGGGGTAGAATAATTTAAGTTTGTTGTTGTTGTTTGTTGTTGTTGTTGTCACTCTCTACATTGTACATTACCTTACACATTGCTGAGCATTTATGAGATTTTTTCCGCCTACACAACTAACCTGCTGTCTCGTCAGGCCTTCTGTCTTCAGAAGGCAATTACTACAAAACTTACAAACAAGAGCAGTAAACAAACCTTGGTTAACAGGCTTGGTGAAGAGAATCACTGTATCAGCATCTGGAGATGGCTTAGGAGTTTCTTCTTTCTCCTCTTCCTCTTCACTTGCTTCAGCGTCAGTTTTCTGAAGAAAATAATTTCCAAGACAGATCAAAATCTAACTTCTCTTTACATTGTCCAGCAGGCAAGTGAAGAGAATAAACAATCAACTTACTATCAATGGTTTAATTCATGAGGTTCCATTGTATATAAAGCCAAGGAGGTAGGGTACCCTAGTGCTAGGGTTACCATAGCAAGAGGGTCAAAGATAGCCTGGGCTTACAAGCAGAATTTAACAGGTAGGGTTACCCTACTGCCCAGGACAACTCAGGTGCCACGCTTTAGTTAACATGGCAAATAAAACATGCAATGGATAATACATTTAGCACCAAAACCGATTTTTCGCTTTAATTACGTAGTTTATCAGTTCCAATAACATCATAATTAAATCAATGATTATGTAGATATTTTGAACATAGTTTGCTTTGGGGTCAAAATAAAGTCGTCCCAGGTAGGCAAGTTGTCCCTAGCAGAGCATTTACAAGGACAAAACATAACCCTGGCGCTAGGATCATCCTACCTCTCAGATAGGATCACCCTACTGTAGCAGGCGGATCATCCTGGCACTAGGGCCAAATGCAACCCTTCGCATGTAAACTGAAAGCAGAAAACATGTCACACTCGGATGATCCACCTTCTTTCCATATAAACAGGGCCTTTGTATGTTTTCTATAATGCATGACTTACTACTTACAGAGTCTGTGGGAGCAGGACTGTCCTCTTTATCATCTTCCTCTTCTTCTTCTTCAGTATCAACCTGTTGTTAAAATAATTATGCAAATTAGAATTGTATTATAAGTAATTGTATAGCAACTTGCAAAGTGATTGGATGGAGAACCATGGTAAACAATGACAAACAATGCCCTCTAAAAATTACAAAAGCAGCTTCAAGGTACATTGTAATCTATTGTTTGTGTCTTCACATTCCAATTTTTTGTGGCTACAGAAGGGCCACATTCAACATGACCTTGAATGCAGGAACTAAAAAGCAAAGAACGATAAAAAAAACATTTTGTTCTTTATATACTCTATGATAGCTTCGATCGTTTTTCACTAATACGTAAAGCAAGAACAATAATCGTGCCAATTAAGGAACATTAAACAACTGCTAAAAAGTTATATATGATAAATAATTCACGGACCTTTCCATCGTCAACATCTTCGACAACTTCTTCAACATATTCCTCATCTACTGTGGCGTCTGCTTCAGTCGGTTGTGCAACCTCTTGCTCATTTTCGACCTCGTCTTCTCGTGCCATAACACACACATCTTTTCATGTCCCAATGGTGAAACGCCACGTATACAAAGCGGCCAAAAAATATCACGTTAGTATAAAACAGGAAACAAACTCTGAGATCTATCAAAACATTTCAATTGCTGCTCACAATAGCGTTTATCGTTATTTGATATGGAGTCCTCAGACAATACAAGGGAAATCATTCGCCCAACGCGAAGGAAAACAGCTTCGGTTCTTCGAAGAACAGAGAGAACGAAGCGATGCTGAGAAACACAACGACATCGAAGGTAAAACACTTTCGAGAACGAAGATATCTCTCGGAAAGCTTCATTCAAGCTGTGATACCTCCACATCGGTAAGATCATTCCAAATGCCTAAAACATCATTGGACACGAGAGAGTTATACAATGAACATCCAGACTTATTTACTACATACAAGGTGAATCACGCAAGAGAAAGTCACTCACCATTTCCAATCAGGACCAGCGATGCCGGTAAAATTAAAAGAAATAAAAGATAAATTTCCGTAGTAAAGAAAACATGATGGATTATTTCAAAAACCGTTCCTTCTCGGAAGATGGAAACGGATTCTCTGACTGTGTTTTCACACAATCAGTCGAAAATGGCTGCCAGAACAAAGAGATTTGAGAGAGGAAGTGACCACAAACATGACCGATCAGCGGCAGAGCAGCTGATTAGTTACCAGCTTTTCGCAACTGATAAAGAAGTTTGGGATATTGAGCCGGCGATCAGTGTGTACAACTAAATCTTTCACGATCTCTTTACGGAAATTTCACCCTTTTCAACTCCAAACGAACTTGTTTTCAGCATGCTTATAAAAGTGAAGGTATTTATGATTATTTGATTCAGTGTGTTAAGTTTACTTTCCCCCTCCATTTTAATGCTGTTTTCTCTTTCTTTCCGTCATGTTTGAAGACCTTAACAGGAAAGGAGGTAAGCTTGTAGCTTGTCAAGTTGATCAGATCTGTGATTAATTCCTGTGTAAAACGTATGCTAACATCTAGAATGGTTATTGCCAAATTGGCAAGAACCATTGTTAATGTACCTACCATTGGTAAGTTGTTCCAGTGGAATCAAGAAACATAAAGAACAGTAGTATTTTACCAACTCAGCCGACTACTACTACTACCACCTGCCTAATTTCACTTTAGGGGCCATCGACATATTCTCAAGAATGCACCCCAATTATTAACATCTATAAGCCCTTTTTGTTTTTGCCCCAAATATCTGCACCTCCTTCCAAACATCATGTGAATGTTAAGCAGGGGCTGGTCCTGGAATATGTTGATGGCCTCTGAATGTGTGTAGTATACATGTGCGTAGTATACATAGAGGATATTACACGGCGGCGCGAAGATATGAATTTTATTTTCGAGTGGTAAAAACAATATTTTACGAACGAGCGCAGCGAGTGAGTAAAATATTGTTTTTAACACGAGAAAATAAAATTCATATCTTCAAGCCACCGTGTAATGTTCTTTTTATTATATAGACAAACGACAAAAGCACAAACTTTATCGCGAACTCTTGCAGCTCGGTGGCTGGACTTTCCGAATTTCTCTCCTTTCGTCTTCACTTGCAAGGAACTCCTTGAATAATTTTAAGTCATATGAAGTTTTCTTCTTCGTGTTAACATTTTCCTACTCCTCAGTGAACGATTTCATGTCGGCTTCAGTGAATTTCACGAATCTATCGCTCGCCATTTTCAACCGGAGTTTGGCAGCTTTGCACAAAAAGCCATGCAAAAGCGGGAAATGATGTCATCGATATCCTCACTAGTGAGGATATGGAAAATACGCCACTCGGGTCCCGGATGTAGTTTCGTATGAATTTTACGAGTGGTCTATTTTCCAGTAAAACACTTGTGTCTATATAATAAATGTGCATAATACAGTCTTTACTGACACACTTTCGAAAAATATGTAAACTCAAACCAACGCGAAGAAACATAGTCCTATAAATAACGCTATATGGTGTGTTTGAATCCTCCAAACCATGTCCGAACGCATTGTGGAACTGGATACAAACTCTTCATTAACGTCCGGAAATCTTCGAATCATCTTCGGAAATCTTTGGATGTCTTTGGCAACATTCATAAATCGTCAGAACATCTTCGGAAATCCAGGGTGAGGTACTCTGAAGACAAAAATCTCACGCATTTGACTCAGGAAAAGTTGGCATGTACGTAGTATGATGTAGAAAACAGTTGAGCCAATGCTATGTCAGTCTATGTGGCTTTGTCACAACTGCTACAGAAAAGCTGTCTGTGCACCTGCCAACTTTTTAAGGTCAAACGAGTGAGATTTTAATGCTAGGGGTATCTGGACGTCCAGAGTTTTACAAAGATGATCAAAAGAGTTTTCCAGTCGGTGCCAAGGCCCACAATGTAGTCTGTTCCAGGCTCTCAGTTTGTGGGGAACGGACAAAAATAGACGTGAACAAGAAAGATGACAATGGAGGCTGGGAGAGAGCTCTACTTAGTCCCTTCTACTTTTATTCCTTTCTCATTTGCATCAATTTTGGCTGTTCCCCACAAACACGTGTGTGCTCCTGCTATAGGCTACTCGCAGTGTGGATTCCCAGTACCGAGTTCTTCAGAGTCAAAGAGCCAAAAACTAATATCATTCTGTTGTGCAGTTCTAAACTCT
Source organism: Desmophyllum pertusum (assembly GCA_029204205.1). Classification (NCBI taxonomy): domain Eukaryota; kingdom Metazoa; phylum Cnidaria; class Anthozoa; order Scleractinia; family Caryophylliidae; genus Desmophyllum; species Desmophyllum pertusum. The sequence continues at coordinate 2,522,977 of MU826353.1, forward strand.
AACATAGAAAATGAATTAACTTGCATACTTATCAACAGAGTAAAATTTCTGACTTAAAGGGACTGTGTCACCTGGTGCCCATGCGCGGTAGGGTCCACTAAAAGCTAATTTGCATACGAGTTTTCAGCTTCAATTTGAAAGCGTTCGCCAACGTTTTCAAAGTCGGCGGGAGATTCGAGGAGATGAAGCAGTCGTGAACAAATCTACGCTAATCTTGGCAATCCGTTGCATCTGGCTCACTCTTGATGTTAACTTATCCTTAAGAGATATCGAACTACAGTTCTATTTAGTTATTTCGGTGTTAGCTTGCTCGATTTGCGAAAAATATCCGATAGAAAGTATTACAGTACTTCAAGGAAAGAATCAATGGCAAGAACTAACTACAGTACCATCGAAGGAACAGGCTAGAATTTATGGCTTTATATTCATCGTGGTTTGGAGCATCAATTAAACGCTAGTTACTTATCACATTCAACTTTCGCTGCCCATCTTCTTTCGCTGGAGGCAAGAAAGAAATCAATCGAGTCTTTCGGAAGAAAAACAACAGCTTCAATGGCGGGCCGCTTCAGTTTACTGAATGAATTTTGCCACGGCACAGGGGACGGCAGTAGCGGACTTATTGAGCCTTTCCTAGAATTCAGAGAGCAAAATGGTGAAGGATATTATTTATTTGATAATGAATGGATATTACAATGATGTGTTGGTCCTTTGCAAAAACCACAGCGGATTCGAATTCGCTTCACATTCTATTTTTTTCGCTGGAAAGTTCACAAAACTACAATACTGGCCGGCGCTTGTCACGCATGGAGCTGCTACACGGTACTTTTCTATTGAACGTTATTTTACTTTTCAAATTATGAAATTTCCATCTGTTTGCATATAACAGTCGCCTCTAATACAACTTTTCATTTCTAAAGCAGCTTTTATGTTTTCAATCATAGTTTTCGAAGCGAAATAAAATGTAAACGCGATTAGCAAAATTTTGTTTTGACATTTTGGCGGCCAGCGAAGGCGTACATTCTTCAATGATTTTTGTCAAACTTATGTTAACAGGATTCAGACCATGAATAAACTGCTATGGAAAATAAATGGCAGAAATTTTATTTCTCAATATCAAAGTCAAAAAAGCAAGGGGAAGTGTGAATTTAGCGGTTGAATTTGAGTTGAATGTTTTTGCCGGAAAGTCACGCATGAGTTGTTCCGTTAAATTATCGTCTTATGTTATCAATAACCTCGTTCAGTTATAAATATTGCAGCTACGTTGACACTAATTTACAGAAGCCTACTCAAAATAAAATACTTCACTCCAGATTACCGATAACTGCGAAAAAGGTCGTATGCAAATTAGCTTTAGTGGACCCTACCGCGCATGGGCACCAGGTGACATAGTCCCTTTAACACCAATCTATGGTGGTTTTATGACTAATGAAAATCGTTCAGTTTACTCTTACAGCTTTTAAATTATTTTTTTTTCCCTCAAAGGGAAACAAGGGTCTAGAAAAATTTTACCTCAAATGAAAGTCCATGTGCTCAGGATTTCGAAAGTGATAGTCGTTTGGTTTCGGGCAGCCTTGATTTTTTTGTACAGCGCTTCGAAATCACCCCTTTTGACACTAGCCCGCCGCCATCTTGGAAGTTACGAATGGAATCGAGGCTATGACGTAGAATTAGTCAAGGACATGTGTGGCGTGACATGCTCGTACAACAAACAAACTCGCATTTGCGATCGACGCGAAAGAAGATTTATGTGGGAAATAATAAAGTATGGTCCTGCACTGTTCACTGTCTTGCCGTTGGCTGTTATAATACCTGCAGAAACACGAAAGGGATTTTAATAGGGGTAAACCTTCCTGACGATGTAAAACATATTTCAGTTAAGAGAATGTGCATGGCGTGAGGGAAATTTACCGAAACCCTGACAGGCAACAACTGTTTTGTGTGCTGACAGTACCGCCGATGAGCGAGATCTTCAGGTACATGTAAATATTTTTTTTCAATTATATTTGGCTCCTTCATGAAAAATAGTGTTCCATAACCCTTTCAAGGTTAAAGAAAAAATAGTGCCGATCGACCGCCTATCGCATTGACCCACAGTACTGTATCAACATTACACAGTGCCGTGCCCATGAGTCGAGATTCTATAGTATACCCAAGCTCGGAATTCATCCACTACAAAACCAAAACATTATTTAGAATCGCTTGGCATTTCTGAACAAATATCGTCTTTTCTTAGAAGAATTGAATGAGCGACTGCCGGGTATCTAGTTTTTTTTAAACACTTCCCGGCTGCCGGGTGAAACAGTGTACTGTAGCTGTTTTGTTTGTCAAATATAATTATTTTATTTTCCTTTTAACATTCGCATATAACTTTGCAATTATTTAAAACACCGAAGACCCTGAAACTGTTCTTTCAATAAAATATACCATCATTTCTTTCCAACTTTTGAATGGTTTCTAAGCTAGGTTCTAAAACTGAAAAATATAGCAATTAATTAAATTAGCGCGCATAAATACACAGCGCTATTTTACCAGTTTATTAAAATATGTCATCATGAAAAATCCCCAGTATAAATGTTGCAAATGTCTTCAAACGTTTTACCGACGAAGGGAAGAGCCACTATACTTTACTGTATTTTATGCACTCGAATTGCGTGCAAAAATGTAATCTAATTACACAATTGGTTATCTTGTTCAAAAGTAGATTATTCCGAAAATAAAAACTTTTCAATGAAACTAGTAGCATGTTCGTCAATAAAACCTAATCTTGCTTGAGTCAAAAAATTAAATCAGAACCTCATTTTAGTTTCAGCGATTGCTTGCAGGCGAAACTACTTTCGGCTGGCCTGCGAATACAGCCGCCCGGAAGGCAGCTATATTCGCAGGCTAGCAGTTTCGGCTCAATGCGAAAAGTACCAAATTATAAACCCGGGATCATTATATAAAGGATTCCTAATATTCTTACTAAACTCCAAGTGTTTTTTTATTGATGGGCAAGCAAAATACAAGAACAACAACAGCAATAACAATCGACATTATATCACCTTAATTTGCATCACAACGAACAATTAACTACATAGTTAATTGTATGGGGGAATTTTCCAGTCGATCGCTGCGTACTTGTTTAAGGCCGATGACTGCGGTTCTGAAAAAGTCGGCTAGTAAACACACCGGTCTAAACGATTCGTGATCTGTATAATGCATTTAAGCGGCGTTCCTGGAAATGGATGGAATTAGCTTCTATTCATGTGCGTATTGTAATTGTGAACGGATATACAAACTGTTTGCGTGCATTTTCTGCAGCTTTCTGTAAAGTTATTTCAGTCTGAATAAGCTGTTCTTTTAATAGTTTCAGATCCAGTCAGTTATCCAGAACATCCATCACCTAATAGCATATACTTTCTTGTTCCGTGATCATGATTTCCAATACAGTCTGAATCTATCTGTAGCTCGAGAAATGACTCGTTATCACTTTCTGCTTTCTTCCAATCCGACTTCCGGTGCGCTCCTTGACTAATACTACGTCATAGCCTCTATTCCATTCGTAACTTCCAAGATGGCGGCGGGCTAGTGTCAAAAGGGGTGATTTTGAAGCGCTGTACAAAAAAAATTAAGGCGGCCAGAAACTAAACGAATATTATTTTCGAAATCCTGAGTACATGGACTTTCATTTGAGGTAAAATTTTTCTAGACCCTTGTTTCTTTTCTGGTAGCAGGCCAATAAACATTACATAATTATTTCTAGCACACATGGTTTATTACATGTAGGTCTCGCTGAAAAGCAAAATGTATTTGTAAAGTTAACATTAATTTTTTATCTTCTTTGTTTTGATTGACAGATTGAGATTGACATCGAGCCCACAGACAAGGTAGATATAAATCACAAAATAAACCAAAACTCCCCTGGGTACGGGGCGTGGGGCACAGGGAGGTGCCGTACCCAGGGGAGTTTTGTCCTCTCCCCAGATGTCACTCGCCAAATAATCCAAGATGGCGGCTCCACGATCGATCGTGACGGTGCGACGATTTCAGCGCAAAAAATTGAGGGACTGTGGACAGTCTAGACACTTTACTCTCAGTGTCCCGCAGGTTTCTCCTCCCCAGAGTAAAAATGGGTACCAGTGAACTGTAAGCCAGGGCAACCTGGCAAAATGCTGTGGGTAACCTGCGATGGGTAACCTGCGATGGGTAACCTGCGATGGGTAACCTGCGATGGGTAACCTGCGATGGGTAACCTGCGATGGGTAACCTGCAATGGACTAGCATCCATCTTGTAAGTTGCTTCATGCTATGGAAACTGGGATAAGTTTCAAAGTGTATCCTGCTTTGGTCCAAGCGCAGACTTAATTCATTTTACCTCTCAATTCCATCTATAAAAGGTTGAAAGAATCAAAGAACGTGTTGAAGAAAAAGAAGGAATCCCTCCTCCACAGCAGAGGTGAGATTGCTACATGCATCAAAACTTGTTTGCAAAATTTTAGATCTTTGCTTGTGTTATTTCACTTGCATAGTCGGGCCCAATTGAGACCATTACACCGATAATAACATTGTTCAAATGGCTGCTGTGACTGTTATTATTTGACCAGGTTTTGTTAGTCTCTTGTTTTATCTGTGTAGGAGACTAAGGTTTTGTAAGAGATTGCACTGTACATTGTTTTAAAAATATCTTATAACAATTTTAATTATGAGAAGATATTATTCTGTCAGTGACACAAGCTACACGGGGAAAAAAAATTCCGAGTTCCCCCAACAGGAGTCGAACCGATGACCTTCCGCACACCGGTCGGACGCTCTACCACTGAGCTACAGGAGACTCGTGGGAGCTAAGGCCATATAACTAGGTTCAAGTGTGACAAACATCCCCATACTGCTAGAATTAGATTTGTCGATTAATGAGAATTTGTGAAAAGAAATTATGGTATATTTTAAGCTTGTGTCACTGACAGAATAATATCTTCTCATATTTCTACCAAGCTTAAAATATACCATCATTTCTTTCCAATTTTAATTATGTTTGTGTGTTTTACTTTTTAAAGACTTTATTGTAATGGTTCACTGACTTGTGACATTTGTACTTCCTATACATCCTATACAGACATTGTTTTAGCATGCAACACAATCTTTCCTCCTTGGCTGGGAGGAAAGGTTATTTGCCTTATCAACTTCAAGTTGCTTTTTGAGTGGCAGGGGGACCCACCCTCTCTTTTACCATATCCTATAGACCATTCCCCTGTCCCCCACCACCTTTGACTAAGTGTTTCACTTGCACAACACAGCACAACAGTCTCTTTAGAAATAATTTTTTTTTGTAACCTCTTTGCTGTTGCTATTATAGGTAGCGGGAAAAAACATTTTATTCAAGACTGTCATAAGATCTTGTTTTGTTTTCATTGATTTCAGGTTGATATTTAGTGGAAAGCAAATGTAAGTATGCTTACTGTGTTTAATCTCTTTGGTCGGACTGGGTTTTGTTCATTAAGCACCCCTCTTCAAAGAAATGCTGCCTGTGAAACATGAAATTTGAAAATTTGAAAATTTGAAATAATAACCCACCAAGAATGAATACATGTAAGAAAATGTGACATTACTCCAGGATTTTTGCCAAAAAGATAATTGTCTTGTAAATAATCATGGTGGTTGACAACAGAAAATGTAAAAAATAATTAACAATAAGCAAAACAAGGTAACTGAAACAAATATTTGCATTAAGGAAAATTATGTGAACATTTTGTTCTTAATTTCTCTGTTTTTCTTCTCAAACGTTATTTTCATCTGAAACTTGGCATTAGGTTTAACTGTTTGGGAACGGTTGCAGTTTGAGACTTGACACAATATTGAGACCAAGATTCTCACATGGAATTTCTCGAAATACGAAGAGAAAAGAAGCACAATTTTTTATATAATTTTGCACACAAAAAAAAACGTCCTAATTTTGGGCTATGTTCCAGTAAACAATATTTGAATGTGTGATATATAAAATGGTAGGTCCTTTTCCTTACTAATTACAAATCAGGGCTTTTAAAAAAGGTTAACTATTTAATACTTTGATTTACACAATCCTATTTGTTTTATTCTTAGCATCTTGATCGTTCTTTTCAAGTTCTGACACTAAGCTGTTTTGTTAACAGGAATGATGACAAAACTGCCGCAGACTACAAGATTCAAGGAGGATCTGTTCTCCATCTTGTACTTGCCCTAAGAGGGGGCTTGTTGTAACACTAGAATTAGTATCTGTGGAGTAGCTATATCATTGTATTTTGTAAGGTAGTTTTATTTAGGATGTTATAGTTGTGTTTGTTGTAGGTAAGGCTGGAATGTAAAATAAATACAAGAGAATCCATGTCCTTTTCCCACTCCGTAGTGTTGTATTTTATGTTGTGTTGTATGTTGTCCTGATCTGATTTGATGTAATAAAACACAATGTGCATATTAAAGTACTAACTTGGCTGTTGTTGCTTCTAACTTGACTTTTTGTTGCTTATGTACACTGGCGTTGTGTTGTTGTTACACTAGTTGAACCTCCGCTAACGGACACCTCCCGTAGACGGACACCTCTCGTAAGCGGACACTTGGTCATGTTCCCAGCTACATACTTGTAGGGGTATCGAATGGTTGCTCAAAATTTTCAAGTGCTCACAAAATTAGGCTTCTGCTCGAATTGTTCGCAAAATTTTAGTGGGTGCTCGTTTGCTCGTGCTCGCATATTTTTACAAGTGCTTGCATGCTCGGTTTTTGGTAATGGTAGTTTCTTGCAGTGTGCTCATTGCTCGCAAGGCTAACTTTTATCAATGCTTGTGCTCGCAAAGAAAAACGCTGTGCTCGCAAAGACCATTCGATACCCCTACTTGTAAACACTACATTTTTAACCTCCCATAATTATGGGAGGTTCAACTCAACTGTACTTAATACAAGACTACAAATATGAACAAAATTTTTGTCAGACTACGCTATAGTTGCTGCATAAAAGTATTGTAGAACTGTGCATGCTCATGTGTGCTTGCTTTATAGTTTTCTCGAGAAACTAGTTATTGAAGGAGTAAATCAAAGTTTGAAGTACATGTAGTTGTATCTCTGGGTCAATCAATAATTTCAATTATGTACAGCGCCATTGAACCTATGGGAAATGGCGCTATATAAATTTATTATTATTATTATTAATTAACATTTGAAAACTTGACCATCTGTCACTTGGTGTAACATGTGTTGCTGTTCCATACTTCACCACTTGTGTACTTCTCTGGCGAATTATTTGCTGACTTACCGTCAATAATTATTGTAGCTAAGCATGAACACAATGGCACACAGGCTCTCCTGTTTGGGTTTATTACACAACAGTGAAACCCAAAATGAGAGCCTTGCAAGCAGGCTAGCGAGAAGCACCAATAGAGATCAGCATCAAATTTTTCCTGATGATATCAATGCATGCATGAAGATCAAGTAAACAGGTAATGAGAATTAAGGAAATGATCACCAAAGATGAAAATATTATGCATTACATACATACATACATACATACTGCATTGATATTTACATGTAAACAAGTTCTTCCAACACATTTATGAGATATGTATGGAGACCAGTAAGGAGAATTTGTCTGTTGACATTAGGGCTTAAAGGCTTAATTTTTTTAGAGGGTATCAAAATTATGTGATATGATCGATCACTACCCGGTCACCAAACGTTTGATTTTAGTAGGGATTTTTGGGGTATTCAAATATTTATGTCACTACGGTAAGTACTGTTGTTCTTTGCAGAACAATTCACCCCAGAGTGATTTTTTGGGGTTTCGCTTCAAGCCCTAAGGATATTTTTTGGTTTTAATTTATGTCCTGGGCCATTTGCACCAACCCCCCCCCCCCCCCCCCCCCCGTTTCGTTGTCAATTTTCATGTTTGTGGAAATTTGGTCAAGACTAAATTTCAAGAATTTATTTTGTTTACTAAAGTTAGCAATGTTTTCTAATCAAAAAGCGAGATGGAAGTACACACGGCTTATTTGTACGCATTTCGGACCCATCTTTTGCAGGTTGCGCGTGAAGGTCTCGTGACTTCTCTTTACCTTATTTGGAACAATTGACCTTTGTTCGGTTTCATTTGTGACGCAGGCGCAACGAAGTAAACATTACATCATCCTCTCGTATCAAAACAAATCCAGCGATCGAGCGGTGTTTTCAAGGGCGTACGGTTTTATATCAAAAGGGGAGTATGTCGGAAGAAGAAGAAGCCGAAGGTTCCATACAGGTCGAAGATACTTCCGAAAAAGAAAATATCGAACCTCCTTTAAAGAAAGCGAAGATAAAGGACGAGAGAAAAGTCGATCGTCTTGGTAAACTTGAGGCGCGTTTAAACGACATCCTAAGTTGTACGGTTTGTCTTGATTTGCCCACCAAATCGGTTTTCCAGGTAAGAATTCAAGTTAGTTTTACCGAAGTATGCAACGTCAAGCTGTTTGTTTAAATGGGAAACTATTGTTACCTTAAATAATTTTACTTTACTCGCTTTAAATACGTTTTGGTGATGTCAATAAATCTAGTTGCATCGGTCAAATACCTGCTTCGCTCGCGCTGTGGTTTTGCTCTACATCCAATAAAGTTAAGCTTATGTTTACTGATACAGTCCCTAACCAGATTTTTATATGCATGCATTGTGAAGCTAATCCTTTTTAAATGCGGTCTATTCCTAATACTATCCTATATCAGCTAGCACGCTGAGGTCAAAATTAGTATCGTTCCTGTGTTCGATTTCCATACTATAACACTTTCATTTCTGGCTACGCAATAGATAATTTGAATAATAGCATTATTGTTGATGTTTTGCAAACATTGTAAACAACTTTTCTGTGGGTCAATGCTTTAGATCTTTAAAGTCAATTCTGCAGCATTGTGTTTTTTCATCTGGTTCTCTATATTGTACGTTTTATATGGTCATCAAGTGCATCCCGGTTTAATTTGCCAACATAAAATAAACCTTTGTAGTGACTATAGTGGCGTTGAAAAATTATTTAAAATAAGAAAGATTTTCCGATATATTTTAAATATTCATGTCAGTGATGGTTTTGGTTTAGGGAGACGACTGCTAGAGTTGCTTTAAATAGTGAACATTTTTGCGTTTGACTTTGTCATACAATATTCACATGGCCCGGGGCGCATACATTTGTAGCAAAGAAAATAATTTGATATAGTGACTCCATCTGTGCAAGAATTTTAGTCCGACAAGACCGTGAGTTTAGTTGTTGATATGATAGTTTGGGAGCCATAGTTTGTTTTAATATTTGATAACTTAATATTTTCGTGTTTAGTAATTTATGATTATAGTTGCTTAAAGGGCGTGTTTCACGGTTCGGCACATGTGCCGGCTTATCAACTTATCCGTTTAAAAAACACCACTCAGTCACATGTAAACGACAAATGACCAAAATTCACAAAAAAATTCAACAGATTACACCGAGAATGTCGACATTTGCATGAATAGCAGAATAAATCCTTTGGTCCAACACTTTATTCTGGTAATTTTATTCTGGTATTCAATGTCGACATTCTTGGTGTAATCCGTTGAATTTTTTTTGGAATTTTGGTCATTCGTCATATTTTTACTTGGACTGATTATAGTATGTGGTTACTGAAGTATCAAGAAGTACATTTAGATGGATAAAGTTGATAAGCCTGAACATGCGCCGAACCGTGAAACACTTGCTTTAAACCAGCTGCAATCAATATTTGTCACTTGCATCATTCCGGGTAGTCAATCGTAAAAATAGATAATCGGAAAACCGTTCGATAAATCGATATCAATCGATAAATCGAAATTAAATTATATTGATTTTATCGATCAGTCGATAGAAATCGATACTCACAACTGTGAAGTTCTAACGTTATCAATTTTATCGAATTTAACGATTGTTATAGAATCAATTTGAAATTTAGTATTGGTTCGTTGGTTTACTGCATCTGTGGAGGCAGCATTTGAATGACGTAGTACAGTCTTGACACAAGTAAAAAATAAATAAATAAACAACTTTATTTAAGTGTCAGAGGATTTAGCACTGCTGTACTAATAATTTTATTGTGGATACTGTAAATGAACAAACAAATATTGTAAATAGAACATAAACTTGTTAAACACGAAGACGCACTATAAAAGGCTAAGCTCCTCCTACTTTCCTCATACTTTCGATCTAATTTGCATTTTAGTATTGCACGTGGAGGCTAGAGCTTTGTAATGTTCTTGTATTCCTTTACAATTTTTGTATCCACTATGAACATAAAACCTTATGTCTCAAATTTCCTCGTTTGTTCTCGGTAAGATGTGAATTAAAACTTTTAGAACAGATAATTCAAAATTATGTACTTCAAATATGAAACTTTCATGACCGAGTTTGATTTTCGCGGGTTGTGTCAGCGTAAACACGCACGTTAGTTATGATAATATTCTATGTTCTTTTGCTGTTTCTTGCACACCGAAATATTTCAAGAAACTAGTCATTATTCCGTGGGATTTAGAATGATTTATAGAAAGAAAAACGAAACATTATTTATTCTCTACTGACGACTAATTTTCAGCTATTGTCTCGTTCGCTGTTGATTGACAAATGAACTCGAGGTACCTCTCTTTTTATAGTGCGTCTTCGTGTTTAAGAATCCCAACTGGTGGGAGGCTGTCCAGTTGGCTATTTACAAAGCGTGGCCGAGGAGTTGAACTCGGGACTACCGAGAGCAAATCCAGCTAGTGGCAGTGTGGAGGATTTGAACCAGGGACCTCCTCCAGTTTTCAAAACCCTTGCCCTATTTAACACCGAACAATTTCCCCCCATTTCAGACTGCGAGGACTGTTCTGTGCTACTCAGTCCATTTTAGTGAGACTTCATATTTTCCCATCAGACCAAAATCGAACCCGGGCGATATTTGGTGGGAAGCAAGCACTCTCACCACTGCGCCATCTGATCCCTGATCCCCATACCAGCAAGCCCAGGTCAGCTAAACATAAGTAGCCTATGAATAGGCTCCGCAGTGGGGATGGGTTGAAAAGAAAACTGCGAGCGAAAGCGAGCTGCGCGAAGCCAGCTGGGAGAGAGAGGAAGGGGCGACGGAGCCTATAGACATTCCTTTGAAGCCCCCATTCCACCCCCTTGTAATTAACCTGTCAACGAGCTGTCAACAAGATGTCGTTATCTTGGTTGGATGCATTGGAATGTAAATAGCTCACATACGTTAGTCGGAATAAATAGCCTGTGATGAAAAAAGCAATTTCCTCCAACTCTCAGACACCATGACCTCCTGACACTTCTGTTTCTAGGCAATTAACTCATCCGGTTTGAAAAACTAGTAGGATATGAACTCTAGCAGTCATGAGAAGATTTTCCGACTTGTATCATAGTCCTTGTATGATTTACAAATATGAGGCAGTTTCGGTGTATAAACAAGCTGCTGCAATAAGCCCGCTTTGAATAAATTACAATGACAGGCGTTTCTAAGATCTGTCGCACTTCACTGGCCGGCTGGAATAACACATTCGGTGAAGCAAAACACAAAATATGCAGACTCCCGGAGAAAACGGCTCGCTCGGCCCAATCAGTGTACAAATACAGTCAAAAATTGGTGTGAAGGTTGTTATCTTGCGATTTCTGCAACGGATTTCACGCCACTTGAGGGCTAATTTCTTTCTCTGATTCTTCTTCACCTAAAACGATGTCACAGGGCTGCAAATAACAGTCGGTCATCGGACAATGGCCAACCAAAATTTGCCAATGTCCGATGAAATCCCACCTGTGGTCGGACATAATGTCTGGACAATTTTTTTGGCCTTCCAATGTAAACACTAACACTTTATAGCATTGTAACATGCTTTGTTCTAAACGCAAACTACAAGTAGTTTTACTCTGCATTGACATTGGGTTCTATTATCAAGCGGTACTGTAATATGATGTCTGACCTTATTTTTGTTTTGTCCGACCAAAATGGTGACTTAGTTGGACACATGTCCTTTCAAGAAAAAAAAATTATTTGCTGCCCTGATGTCAAATGCTTTTAGTACTGTCAATCTCTTCCACTTCCTTCATGATTGAAATCAATGGCATTCCGATTTTGAGATGCGATCAGCCTGAGTAGTTTGCCGTTTCGTTTCATGACCCGCCACGTAAGGTCGCGTCGGCGAAATCGGGATATCAATCAAACTTGTCAACAATCAGTGATCTGACCAATCGGAGCTTGCATCAGAATCTGGTGCATGGAATGGCGGCTTTAAAGGAATGTCTATAGGCTCCGTCGCCCCTTTCTCTCTCTCCCAGGCTTCACGCGGCTCGCTTTCGCTCGCAGTTTTCTTTTCACCCTATCCCCACCTATTTATAGGCTAAACATAAGCTCAAGGCAATGCAAGGACTGCCAACAGGAAACTCTGTTTGGCCAGGAAAGAGTTAAAAGATACCTGATTTTTAACATGTCTAGCAGGTTAGCTCATTGTCAAGTTGATTTTTTTTTTTCTTCTTTTGAATGTAGTGTCGAAATGGACACTTGATGTGTGCGTCCTGCTTCACGCACCTGTTGGCTGACAGTCGACTAAAAAATGAGCAATCCACTTGTCCAAACTGCCGAACTGAAATAAATCGCAATGTCTGCTCGCGTAACTTAGCTGTTGAGAAAGCCATCTCTGAGCTTCCAACAGACTGCTCGTACTGCCATCACGAGTTGCCCAGAAGCTGCTTAAGAAACCACGAGGATAAGGAATGCTTAAACAGGTATGTGAACATCAATGTTGTATCAGTATTATTGCCTCTTTTATATTGAAATGATTTACGTTGAGTTACTGCTTCACTGTTGTCTATTTCTCAGTCTTTTGCAGCCCTTGATACTATTAGTTTTTTTATGATTTAATGTTGATGAAATAAAACAGTGAAAACAATATTTGTTTGCATTGATCTCTGATTGTGTGAAGCTTTGTGGGTTGAGGGGGAAGGGTGACCCCTGTGTACTGTAAACACTTCTGTTTGACTCCAACTACACTACTAGAATCTGCACTTTCTTATCCTTACTTTCACTTCATGAGTCATTCCTTCCCGATTCCTACCAATGCCTAATCTACCAATGGTCTTTCTTGTGAATTTTGTGAGAATAAAATGTCTATAGTATATAGTCTAAGAAGCAAAAAAGAGAGGACAAAATGGCCACGCAAAAACTGGGGTCAAACCCCAGGTTTTCATGCTTAGTACTGTACTAGGATTTTTTAATAAAACATTACCATTTTAACTTATCTTAATTCACCTCAAGTAGTAATAAATGTTGTCATAATTTTTTTGCAGTAGTATACTTTGTATATTATTTAATGGTTTACTGTAAGTGCAGCAATTTTAATAAAGACAAATTTTAGAAAATGCTGTAGAACATTAAAGTAGCATATGATAAACTGTCTAATAGATCACAGTGTATTGAATACTGTAGTCACTGTACACTTGTCCTTGATACCTCTGTTAATAATAGTTTAATTTATTATAATTTGATTGAAGAGTTGAAATAAAGTGATTCAAATGGTGAATCTGTGTTTGCCGTTATTGTATCTAACACACTTTTGTTTTCTTTTTGAGATAAAATGAGGTAATAGGATAGTTAACTGTGAGCAGCTGACATTTCAAATGTTAGCTCTATATCAACGTGGCTCCTTTCCCTCAGATAATTTAGAGCCATTAATACTTGAAACGCAGCTTCTGGCAGTTAACTTGTCCTCGTGTAACTTGCTTCCACTGCACTGAATTGTCATATTACAAACCACATTGTCTGGCAGACACATACTTTTTATTAATCCAAACTACACCTTTTAACTTTTAACTTACAATACATTACCTACTTTCTTATTTACAATATAATACACAACACTACAATAAACACATTTTACATTACAGTATAGTATAGTGTAACTATTACAATTTTTTTAAAAAGACACTTGCCTGGGTTAAGACCAATCATGTTCCAAGAGTTCTCGTTACTCTTATCTAGTTGCAGGAACGGGCAACAAGGACCTCTGGGATAAAGCGTTCCACCATGACAGGATTGTTGGACTTCCGGTTGTACTGGTCAGGCGGAATGCTTTATCCCAGAGGTCCTTGTTGCCCTTTCCTGCTGCTGGATAAGGGTAATGAGGACTCTGGGAACAAGATTGGGTTAAGACATGAGCCATCCGGCCCACATACGTATTCATTTAGCAAACACGCAAGTCAACATGCACCCCATAACAATTAGCACAATACTGTACAAACAAGCTCAAAAATAGTGTTATAATAAAAAGGGTATTGACTGAGTTAGGTTAGGCCAGATGGAAAAATATTTGCGCATGGTTCATGTGACATACTACAGGCTACAGGTACCCCAAGCTCAATGGGTGCTTAATGGACCGACTATACTGCCTGACCTTTGTTCTGCGTTGTATGAGTGTTGTAATAATTTTGAGCATCGCGGTAACTGTTGTGTAACAGCGAAATTATAAGGATTTGTTATCGTTTCTTGTATTTTTGTGGTGTCTCAGACGTCCTAGCGGCAGTTTGAGGCTTTTCTCAGCTGGTAAACCGCCGCTAGGACACCTGAAATAAGAACACAAGAAACGACAACGCAGGCAAGTTCAAAGGACGACTTTATTAGCAATTTCATACATTTATGATCAACTGGAATATTTCCTATACAAATCCTTATAATTTCGCTGTTAGTAAGTTATGCAACGGTTACCTTGACGCTCAAATTACAACACTCACACAATGCTGAACAAAGGTCAGATAATATAGTCGGTGCATTAAACAGTCACCCATTGAGCGTAGGGTACCTGTGCTGTATCAGTTGTACATGTTCAGTAAGTTGTACAATTAATCAATTTTATCTGCTAGATAAGGATTATTTTGGCCACTTACACACCAAATTATCCCTGATTGATTGACTTATGGTCTGAATTGCACCAGTTATCAGATGTTGCACACAGAAATAAACCAGCATCTAGCTAACACCTTCACTTCTCTGTTTGTTTTTATGACAGTTGATCCACCATTTTGCCGGTCAGAGGGGAGGGGATTTGAGTATACATAGCTCACTTAAGCCCATGCAGGCCAAACAAGAACAACAGTTGACAAGAGTTCAAACTCTCGCTCTTGTTTGGCCTGAAATTTCCATATGCTCTCTAACTTTCATGCTCTCTTCTTCAAATCTCGACATTTTCTCTTGTTTGGCCTGGAGTGATAGAGTCCTTCAACTCTCAGCAACTTTTGTTCTTGTTTGGCCACCTTTTAACAGTTTAACCCTTTCACTTCCAAGAGTGCTAAGTTCAAAAGTGAGGGAAAACTCTGGAATTTCATTTTGCAAAATTGACAAAAACAAACAGCACCGCTTGAAAATACTGCTCCATGGCTTTCATTTGAATGGTCACACACTGGGGTTTCATCCACAGACACAAAATGTACAACCACATTTATCGGCTCAAGGTTTCACTCTGGTAATGAAAAGGGTAAAGGGTTTCACTGTAGCATCCAAACATATCAGCGTACTGGAGTTTTTGTTCTATTGAAAAAATTGTCCAAAAAATGCACACAAGTACCCAAGAAATGAAAATTAAGAAATTTTGAGGACAATTAATTTTGAACTGAGATTTGCATTATAGAACAGGGCATGGTGCAGTTTTGTACAAATTATTGGAATCCTCCAAAACAATTTCTCCTGTAATTTCCTAACAAAACCTTTTGTTTATAAAGGACTTGGCTGTCAAATTATACTACTGTCAATTTATAAGGCCTTTTGGTTTGTGATGCCAGAAAAGGAAGGAATAATTATTATAATATTGTAAAGCAATCTTGGAGTTTTGTTTTTGAATCTGATGGCTACTAAATGAACCATATGATTCAAAAACAATAATAGCATTAATTAATGCTACTAATATAATAATGTATTGGTCACTTTTATTCCGCACCATTTGGCCAGAGAAAATGGACATCTTTCTTCGGGAACAGCACTTTGTGAATCGCTGAGAGAGATGTCTGATATATTCAAGCTGAAGAAAAGGCCCTTTGCAACTGGGGGTCATGTGACCTGTTTTGTATATTTGACTAAAGAATACAAGAAATGGACAGAGCACAATGAAACTCGCAAGATGGCCCCCTGGCATTATAAGAGTAAAATTTTATGTGGGTTGGAAGTTGGAAGAAGGTCACATGACCCCTAACTGCTAATTAAGGGCCTATTACATACCGTGTGGCATGAAATTTTCGCGGGAACTAATTTTTGCGAATTTCGCGGGTTTTCCAACGATCCACGAAAATTAGATCCCGTAAAAATAAACTCCTGCGTAAAAAAATTCCGCGAAAATTTACTCTATTTATTTAGAGTGCTGGATTTCAATTAAATTGACTTGAAACAATATTATAACTACCGTAGGTAAAATACCGGACAGGAACCTGCCTGAGATCCGCGCAAGTTTTCTTCCAGCGGTAAAGTCTGAAATCCAAATTCGCGAAAATCTGTTCCCGCAAAACGCAAAAAGTCGGCAATCCGCGAAATTAAACTCCCGCGAAAATTTCATGCCACACGGTACTGATAACATGCACTGCAGTGATCAGCTGTGGAGTTTCTCTGATTGGTTCAAGAGTGACAACCAATCAGAGCTTAACTACACTCATCTCCATAGTTTGTGACATCGGTATGAACATTTTTCAGTTCACATCTCAGATGTCTTCTTTTGATGTTCAGGAAGTGTTGTTCCCAAAGAGAGGCTGCTGTTTCTGTCTGATATTATTATTAATAATTACTTGTCTTATAATTATTACATGTAAAACATGTTTTTGTAAATGTGAGTGTAGAGTAATAATGGACTGCTTTCAAATTAAAGTAAACTAAATCATAAAATAACCAATGCTTGACTTAATCAAACTGTAGTGTAGTAGTTTATAAACTTATATATAATAACATTAATTTTATGGATAATTGCTGCTTGTGTATTTAAGTCATTGTGCTTACAACTTGTCACAAGCATTTAAAATTTATGTTTGTAAGTTGTACGTATGTTCAGTTATTAAGCCATGTGTTCATGTTGCTATATAGACAATGCCGGTAAACTGTAAACTGTGTGCTGCCACAAAACGTAAACTTGCATAATTTGTACAGTTTGTTTCTTTTAAATATTGCAATTCCAGATGTCCTCAGATCCAGATCAGTACCCACAGAGGGAGTTGTCTTTATATTGTTAGAGCTTAATATGTCTAAGAAGGCACATGGCAGTTTAGAGACATGCACTGCAATCACTGGTGAAGTGTGAAAATTGATTGTTATGTCGTAACTAGCTACTATGATAGCAACAGTATAACTCAAGTAGTCAAGTCAAAACAGCATTTCATTTTGTATCAATAAAATATCAGTTATTGACAATTAATGTCTTTTTGGACAGGTATGTAGTAGAACTTTTCAAACTTAGCCAAATAATTTTAAATTACATGGTGATAAAAATTGGCTAATAAAAAATGTGGGTTGTGGAAATTATTTGTTTAAACATATACAGTATATACTGTTGCCATAGTAACCAGTTATGAAGTCATGATAGTTATTTGTTCACCAGTGGTTAACTATACACTATCACAAGCTTCCAAAAGTTAGAGTAATTTGTCACTATTGGCATTTAAGTTTAGAATAGGCCCAGTCTCTGAATTTGGTCAACAGTTAGAGTAACGGTCTTATAGAGTTCTGCAAAGATATATAGGAATAAGTTGGAAATAGGCCAAGTTTTTCCAATCAATTTTCAGTTAAAATTGATAGCAAATATTTTTACAAAACATCTTCATTTTAGTGAATTAAAGTTGATATTGTTATAATGGTAAAAATGTAGATTAGGTGATAGTTTCATTGGATAGGATTCAAGAATAACTAGTTGGCCAGTATAGCACCTGAATATTGTGATACATTGACTCTCTTTTGCTTTCTCTTGACAGGTGGAAAATCCTTCTTCAGCGACATGCATCTGTTATACTAATTTTTACATCATTATGTCTTTCAGCCAATTCTCGTGTATGACCAATGCACACCCTATGCTTGTAAACATTACTGTAACTATCGTTCATTTTGTATTTGTGTCTTATGCTTTTTCAGGCCTGTTTATTGCAAGTTCAAAAGATTAGGTTGCCAGTGGGAGGGTCCATTTCACAAGCTAAGAGATCACGAGGAGAAGTGTTCACATCCAAGCATGACGGGACTACAACTGATGGAGTCATTACAGGTCATTGATAAGGATCACGAGGATGAACAGGACCTCTTCCAAAACATCCTCAACTTGCTGTCTTTTGAAAAGATTGCTATAAATGGTTAATATTGTTATTCCTTTGTTATTAACTTAGTGTCATTTCTGTGATGTCATTATGTTACTAAGAAAACTATATATAGTTCATTGTTACTTAGTCTGTTCCAGGCATTCAGTTAGTAGGGAGCCGTGCAAAGAATAGGGAGTTACAAACTGCAAAGGGTACCCTCACCTTTCATTCCACCGCTCCCCACTAACCAAATGCCTGGTACATGCAAATTGTTAACTACTTAACAGTATATTTCTTGCTCTTTGTTTGTTTCAGTAATATTGCAAATTGCCAATTGAATAGATTATTTTATGTGTTGTTTGCTTTAATGTGTGATCTATGAGATCCTCATAAGTAGGATTAATCTCTCTGAATGAAATGCTATACTGAGTTTTGTAATTTTGCTGTTTAGTTGCCTTAGCAAGACAGTGAACTTTCCTCTGTAGTCAATAACATACTGATTGTTTTTTCTGCCGTGGGGTCTAACACTTGTTTTTCTTATCATCATTATTACTGATTATGTTGACTGTTGCCGATTTTTTCAGGCTTGGTTTAAGTACCAACTCATGGTGAGACCAAAATCCTTCACAATTACTACTAACACTTCTAAAATTTAGTTCAATTTTATTACAGATGTTTTATCTGCTTATTAACCACATCATTGATTTGCAGCTAGGGATGGGAGGGTGGTGCATTCATGAACGAATCAACTGACCTCATGTTTGTCTGACTCTTGAGTTTTGTTTGTTTCCATGCTTAGTTGAATGAAAAAAGTTGATTTTAGCATGGTCCAATGAAATAAGCGTCTTCACACGCATTGCTGGCCTATTGATGCCAGATAATTATAAAAAATTCCATTACTGACAGATTGACAGTACAAAGGTTTCTAATTGTCATGAAATTTCAGCAGATCTGCTCATGAGAAACTTTGTTTCATCTAAGCAAGGAAATTTGTTTTGCATCACATTGCACTTTGCGCTTTGCACAACACACTCACCAATGTCACCAACAGCCCTTACAGTGATACATGCATTATCCTACTAACCAATTCGTGTTCACAATCTTCCTAACATCTGTAGACTTGCAGCTCAAGCCATACCGTTCAGATGACTATCTACCACAGCTCTGCTATGAAAGCAGTAGATTCAATGCCCTGGGTCAACAATGGGTGGTAAAGGCAAATGTTGTCGGCAATGAGAAAAGTTTGAAGCGCGTCTTGACTTATCAGCTTGTACAGAAGGGGAAAGTCAACCTTAATGTCAAGTTCTTGATGCTGCGAAGCCCATTCAGTGACATGCTTATCAAGCCAGAGGTTCATCAACAGGAGTTCAGTTGTGATTCACAAGAAAGCGGTTACTATGACCTTGTACTGTTGGACCCCATGGAATGCAACAAGATGCTGGAGGCAAACACAATTAAATTGAGAATGATCATATTTCAAATTCCTGGCTCTGATTAAGAATAATTTATATGATAGAAAGAATGAAGTGTACATAGATTTATTTAGCTACAACGCTTTTGACATTTCATTGCAACATTGTGAATGAAGCATACAAGTGTGCAATTTTTATATTAGTCTGGTATTTATGTTACTTAAAAAAAGACAGTACAAACTGCATGCTGGTTTTATTTCACTGAGCAACTTTTGATTAATTACACCTTTTGATTCTGTCGTAGCATATAATTTCTGCAACAGGGAGAGAGAGAGTTTTGAAATATTTCACCAATCTTTTATCAGAACAACATGAAAAATATTGTTCCTGAACAATATATTACTTAATAACTATTTAAGCAGCAGGATTGCTTTGGTCATGGTTATAATGTACATTGAAAGTAGCAAAGATATCTTAGAAGCAGCTTGTTTTATTGTCTCCATTTCATATTTCTTGTCTTAACATCCCCAAAGTGAATGTTATGCTGAAAAGCAACATTTTAAAATGAAAAAAAACATATTGTTGCTTCACTAATATCTTTCTAACTACTACAATGATCAGAGAATTTAATTTAAATATGACTTTTGATGTAAATATTGTAATAATTTGACGTGTATTAAAGGAACACTTTTGTTAAGCTAGCATCAGTTTCCTGGCTTGAAAATGGCTGGTCTCGAATATGAACAATAATTATTATAAATAAAGCTCAATTTAACTGTTTGTAATACATATCTGAATAACAGAGAGCAATATTGAGTATCTAATTTATGTACATAGTTGTAACAATATTATTGTAATAACCAGAATAATATCAATCATTAAAAACTATTGTTAGCGTTTCAGCCAGGGTTGAAAAAAGCTAGTAATAGCAATGAGTCAGCTTTGGAACATAATAAAATTTCATATACACACATGCAGTTTGCAGTTATATATGGTACATTTCCTAAAACACTTTCCATTCCTTTCTTGAACCATTTTTCACTACAACCAGAAAACAAACAAGTGTTCAATTTTTAGTTTTCAAAATTATTAACAGCTACAGTAACGTAGTTTTTATCATAATGATTTGAGTTGGTACAACAATAATATTAGCATGTCCACTCTCCAAAAATAACAAAATATATTTTATTCAACATTGTTTTGTGCATATTTTCATGAGTCTTGTTGTATACATGTAAGTGGCGAGCCTGAAGGGCAAATCAAAATACAAATGACAAGTAACATTTTATGGCTATACTACACACTAAAATGTCTAATGAGATTTATTATCCACCATTTTTCTTTCTCAAAATTCAGACTTTGAACTATGCTTTATGTTGCACACACACACAGTCAGGAGAACTACATCGTCCTCAGCCATGCGTATTCTCAATGTTCAGCTTCCTGATGGTATACAAAGGTTGAATAATCTCACTGAAATGGGTATAGAAACGATGAGAAACCAATTTAAAAAATTACCGAAATACTGTCTGGAAAATGGCCCAAAAACCCCAATGTCCCCCTCTGAGTGTTCTCTTTCTCTTGTAGATTGTTGAGTTACCAGGAAGAAAAAAAACAATTTACCAGTAACACTACCTTGGAAGATCGACACTTTTTACAGATCAATATAAAATGTACATTACCATTGAGGACTTGTGTGTGACTAAGTACTTGTCAATAGGAATGAAACCTTTACCTACAGTTCTTTTTACGCAATTGAATTTCATACTTATTCTAGCAGTATTCCTAATGAAATGAATGAACGATCATGAAATCAAGGAGCTATGTCACGATAATTTACGTCATTTTTGCGAAGTGCAAAATCACTTTCAAACTGAAGAAAGCCTCAAAATAATAGTTTACAAAGGTAGAAAACACCAAATAGGTAATAATAAACCAAACAGGAACAAAGATGGTTGAGGATGGAGAAGATTAAGACGGATTGCGAACGGCGAACTTGAAAAAACTGGCCAATTTTTTCAAGATGCGCCAACCGTGACATAGCTCCTTTAAACTGTTGAAAAGAAAGCCTGAAAAAACTTCAAGACTTGCTCAGAGGGGAGAGGTAAGGCCTTTTGGGGATTTGAAATTAGAGATTTGAGGGGTTAGAATTTTTTGGCGGATTTTTTTGTAAAGAAAGATTTTGGCAGGGACTTTTTTAGGGTTGATAAAAAGGGCTTGTTGTAAAATACGCAACGCAATGCATCCCCTGACCCTGTACTCCCTGGGGCTGTTAGGTCATGGCCTGGACTACCTGGAACATGTGTCATTGTGTCTGAGGGGGTGGGGGGATTTCAAAAGCTCTGTATTTTTTTTTTTTTTTTTTTTTGGCAGTCCTTTGACAAGTGCAGAGAACACACCCAACAAAAACAATAAACGTGGCAAGCTACCAGTACCAGCAAGTGAAGCGTCAAGGTAAAATAAACAGGTTCACCAATGTTATGAATGGCAAATAGGGCTCCAAATTGTGACCGATACGGTCGCAATTGCCACTAACATTTCATCCTTTGACGACTAAAAATTCTGGTTTAGTTGCCACTTTGTGACTACATTTCTCTGTGATTTAGATTATAATTTAAAATATAAAGCAATTTCTCTTTACTTGTTTGGCTACCATTGCGGTAATATTGCTCTTTATTATATAGACACGAGTGTTTTACTGGAAAATAGACCACTCGTAAAATTCATACGAAACTACATCCGGGTCCCGAGTGGCGTATTTTCATCCTCACTAGTGAGGATATCGATGACGTCATTTCCCGCTTTTGCATGGCTTTTTGTGCAAAGCTGCCAAACTCCGGTTGAAAATGGTGAGCGATAGATTCGTGAAATTCACTGAAGCCGAAATGAAATCGTTCACTGAGGAGTAGGAAAATGTTAACACGAAGAAGAAAACTTCATATGACTTCAAATTATTCAAGGAGTTCCTTGCAAGTGAAGACTGAAAGGAGAGAAATTCGGAAAGTCCAGCCGCCGAGCTGCAAGAGTTTGCGATAAAGTTTGTGCTTTTGTCTTTTGTCTATATAATAAAAAGAAAATTACACGGTGGCTTGAAGATATGAATTTTATTTTCTCGTGGTAAAAACAATATTTTACTCACTCGCTTCGCTCGTTCGTAAAATATTGTTTTTACCACGAGAAAATAAAATTCATATCTTCGCGCCGCCGTGTAATATCCTCTATATCTTTTTGATTTGATGTAAATCTCTCAATAATGTTATTATTATTATTATTAACATCAATAGACTTGGAAAATTTAAATCACCCGAAAATGCATTACAAAGTGAAACCCTGAGTACGTCATGTATGCCCATGGATTGTGTCTCTGGTAATGTGGCTGTCCACCATTTCAAATCCTTTCGTACTTGCAATCGTGTTTGGCTCACGTTAATGTACATGTACTTGTGTTTCTTTTGCAGTGCCAGGAAGATTTTGTTTCAAAATAACAGTACATTAAGTCACACTTCATCATCAGATTCGGAGGGTTGGTTGTCTTTTGTTACTGATGTTGGTGCTTAGTTGTATATTACCGTAGGTCATTTTGATATAAGAACAGGATACTGGCCATCCGATATGTTCGGACGAGGTCAGAATTGTTGATTTGCACTTGATTTTGTTTGGATTACCGTAACCTTCTCCATGCCTATACCGGTATGTCCATAACGGGTTATATTCTGTGTACTAGCTCTGTTCATTTTATTTATTTATTTTTCAGTTATTTCCATGAAGGTAGTGCAGAAGAAGAAGAAGTTGTACAAGAGATGTATAAAGGAAAGTGGCCAATTCAGTTATCAACGAAGAAAAAAGTGGCTAACCAGTTCAGGATCTGGTTAGGCGCCTTGTCTTCAGCAAAATTGACGATTTGGCTATCTGTTCCTCTGTTCCATATAAGTGCCAAGAGAATGCAACCTTTGTTCTGAATTTGAACAGTCTGACATCTGCGAGAGACCTAGTAGTAGATGGTAATGGCGCATGGGGTTCTTCATCCTGTGTTACTACACTTGTGAAATGCAGTGAAGAAGGAACGGCAAACATTGTTGGCAAGGGTTGCAACAGCTTTGACTATAAAGTGAGGCGTAATTACCACAAACATCAACACACAACAAGTTTCCATCGTGTTACTTACACCGCTTACAAGGGAAAGACGGCAGCCCATTCCCAATGGTGTTGTTGCAGTACTATTTTGATGGGAAGTGGTTCCTGTTTCTGTCCAGCCACATGGCAATACGAAACATGACAATGAGCCATATGAAAGAACCAAGGCAAGTGTAATCTCCAGTATGAAGGATAAACTCCAAGAAATGCCACCAAAGAAGGTGATTAACGCCATGTGCAAAGAAGTGGGCGGTGCTCTTAATAACGTACATGCAGTGTAGTGGTGATGAGCCTCGCAATCGGTCGCAACTGTACAACTTGAACCGTAGAGTTGAAGGAAAATCAGGACGCAAGGGTGCTCATAAAGTAACAGACTTCAGTAACATTATGAAAATCAAAGGGTTCTTTCAGCAATTTTCGTGTCACAGAGCCTCTCTTCAAAAGAGCCACTCTACCCTGCGTAGCAGGTGCTGGAGCAATGTAGCGCGCGAGAGCTCGACCTACTCCTACTCCGGTAATGTGCTAAAGTGAGTGATGAAAGTTGTGAGATATAGCCAGCTCTGAGGTCAACTTTACTGAACTAGTTAATTCAATAATATCTTTGGTCACGTAATCGTCAAGCTAGACAAAATTGTTTGCGCATAAAACGAAAAGGGGTTCTCCCGCACGTCTGAGAGACTGGGGGAACTGTTTGATCGATATGCAATTTTTTCTTGTGATTTCTTAATTATCCCATTCCTTCTTTGCGTGTCGTCAGTTCAAGCATCAAATTGATCACCGCGATATCCGGTTGCTGTCATCATGTCTGGAATCTGTGAATTGTTACAATGTATTGTTGTTGTCAAAAGCTCGATCGAAGTTTCGTAACTCAGTTACATGTATGTTACGTAGAATATGGCTAGAGTAGCTTTCTTTGCGGACTCGACAGCAGCTTGAAATTTCCCTCGTAAATGCAGCGGTTTCTGAGCGCCAAAGGCAAGTATGCGTGTCTTCGTAATCTATTTATTTTCAGCTGTCTTTTGCAGAATGGTCTCATGAGTTCAATTATCCGCCCCTTATCTGTCTATGATTAATATCGATTCCTAATATTATTCCTATATGGAATAATGTCAATCCCTAAAATCATTACACACAGTCTATTCGTGAAGAGAATCTTTAGTTTGCCGCCCAATCTGTGTGACAGATCTTGGTACTCTCACTAATTAGTTAACTGGGAATGTTTGGAATGTGGAATGTGGAATCGAGTGAGGGTATGGCAGCGAGTAGCCCACATCATTTTCTGAAACATTGCTACCATTGCTACGCAATGTTCCACGAAAATAATGAGCACACAACGCACGTTTGTGTATGACTTTGAACTGAAAGGAGGAAACCCACACTGCTTACTAGCAAACCAACAACAGCTACGTGATGTAAAGAACTTTTGTGGCTCGTCCACAAAGTGCTGCATACTTGGATTCGATCCCAACTTCACAATTGGACAATTCTATGTGACTTTCACGACCTTTCGTCACCCAGTGTTTGTTAATAAAGCAACTGGCCAGCACCCCTTAGTTCCAGGGCCTGCTATGATTCATACTTCCAGATAAACTGCCGACTATGAGTACTTCTGGAGTAAAACGAATCAAAGCATGGAGCACCGATGGAGAGGCACTACTTGTAGAGGGTCTTCGCACAGAGCCCGCCTTCCAGATGCCAAGCATCCATTTGAGGTGTGAAGGACACCTGCTGGAAAACACAAAAAAGAAGCTCACTTCCTTGGGAGTCAAGTCTATCAATCGCTCCACAATTCTTCAAAGTATCTATGGCACTGAGAAAGAGTCAGAAGGGGGAAGAATCCGTTTTGGGGGCTTGATTGACTGCCTTTGAGAAGAGGACTTTGATGCAACCTTAGCAGTCTTGGAGTCTGAATGGAACAGCGTGGAGAAAGAGGATACTGGAGAAGGTCTTAAAGAAGGACTGCCTTGCCTCTGTTAGAACCGCTGCAGGCTTAGGAAATCCACCCAAGAGGTTTTGGAACAATAACAATGAAGCCTGGAACTCGGTTTTCAAACGAGATATTGACTGGGAAGAGCAAACCTGGGACTCGCTAGCAGAAAAGTTTCAGGGATCTGTAGAAGGTATCTATGCACAGCTTCAGCGAGCAGTGTATGGAATGAGCGATTTTCGATTAGCTGAAGAATACTCGCATCTGCACATTCCATCAGAGGAATGGATGGGGATGGACAAGCAGCAAAGGTCTCGCCATCTTGAACGTGTGTTCTGTGCCAAGGAGGTGGTTGATATGACCCCCCAAGGAGCCGAGGCATCCCTATCCATCGGATATCTAGAAAGTGGTTTGGCAGGTTTCATGGCTTATGACCTGCAGCAAGTTTGTCAGTGCCCCAGGCTCAGTAATCAGTTTTCCAAACCCTGAAGATCATGTTGTGGTGCTCGAGTCTAGACATAGCTACACTGTGAGTTCAGACCAGCCAAATTCCCCTGACATGTATGCATGCGAAAAGAAATGTGCAAACTACAGGAAATTTCTTCATTTCTGCGAACACACGCTTGCTGCAGCTGAGACAGCGGGGAAAGTTGAAGAGTATCTTGCTGCCATACAACTTGAGAAGAGTCGTGAAACTTTGCAATCAGTGATTGAGACAAGTCGAAATCAAAATGCAGGAGAGAAATCTGGTCAATTTGGTTTGAAAATGAAGTCTGAATCAAACAATCGCAGCTTTGAACGTTTTTACATATCGCCTTCATCAACAAAGACAACATCAAGCGAGTCATTTTCATCCAAATATTCACTCCTTTGGCTTAAAAATGTCTTTAATCGAAGGTCCGCATTATGTATTTTTAGTATTCTTTCATCGGTATTTTCTTTAACTGAACAGTTCCAGAAATATTCATGTTTGCTTTTGGCTGCCTGGTTTCATATCATACTGCCTTCAAAACGCACGATATGCAGTCTCAGACAACCTAATCTTTCAAAATTTCCCGGGAGGGGCATGCCCCCGACCCCCCTAGTAGCTCGTGCCTTCGGCGCTCGTACAACCCTAACTTTGCCACTCAAACGCACTCCCCCATTCAAAATCCTGTCTACGGGCCACATGAGATGATAGAGATCAGAAACTAGTTTACATAATAACAGAAAACAAGGAAGGTTTGTATCACAACAAAGTCACCTCCAGCCTCACTTCTGTTCAAAGGCCAGGATTCTAAGCACACAACTGTAAAATGGACTATTGTATCAATTTCATATGTCAAATGACAAGGAGACTTCCTGTTATAGCAGTTTATCCATGCGATATCATGTTACATAAGTGTGTAAATTTCTACTCACAGGGACGGTTCCTGCAACAGAAACATTATTTTGTTGATGTTAGAAGATATTGCATTACACCTGGGCTGGGCCATTGGGGGGTCTAGTTTTAGCCTAATGGGACTTCTTCGTGTCATTCATACCTCTCCGTCACTAAAGTACCTGTGAGTAGCCCCCCCCCCCCCCCCCCCCCCCACTGCAATGCTCTTATCCCTGAGCTATGAAGCCTCTGGGAGCTGGTCAATATTATTGCGCGAGTTCTATTTATACCTGTAGTGATGAATACTGTATGTGATGATGAATGTATGAAATAAATTATTTTCATAAAATTATAATCGCCTATGCTTCGCAATGGAGATAAAAAGTCCTCATTTTTAAAACATTAGGTTCTAAAGGTGTTAGTTCAGAGAACATGAAATATACATTGTAATGCAAGCCAAACATAGTTCCCCTCCTCACTTCCCCTCCATCTCCCCCTCCGTTTTTTTACTTGCCCTAAACACCTTCCGTTGCTCTGCTGCTTTGCTTTGGCATTAAGTAGCAACTGCTATGCAGGCTATTAAAAGTATGTCTACAAGCCTAGTGGCTTATCAGGCAGGCACAACTACGTTTTCCTTAACATGAAGTAACTAGGACTATCGCTACAACCCAGAGGATGCAATGCTAGTCCAGTCCAGGTAAACCCCCAGCATTTTTTTGTCAGGTTGCCCTCACTGACAATTTTCCGCTTGATCTGGAATCATTGGTTTATAGAACTTCTAATGTATACATTTAAATGTAATTTTCTTATTTTGTAACCATTTTTGTTTGTTTGTTTGTTTTGTTTTCTCAAAGATACTAGCTTGTAAGCTACTCTTAAATTCAAGGCTAAATAAAGTTTATGTATGTATGTAACCATGCCTCCCATGCAGGCTATTACATCATACATGTATCTATAACAAAATTCTCAAAAGAGATTGGTTCTTATAATAAGTACGGGTCGCACTACAGCCAATTTTGTTTATTCAAGTATCAAATCTGTCAACATGTAACGTAAAAATCGTTAAATTACAGTGCGACCTCCAGTTTCACTTTTTTGCCAATTTTTTTGCGTTTGCGAATTGCCAAATTTTCGCCAAACTTCAAAGAAGGCGAAGTGTTGCCTTGGAGCCGACCAAATTTTTGAAAATCACACAATTTTGTTATTTTAGCTCGTTTTAGCCATTAAACTGTCATTCACGCAAGATGCTATGTTTTGATAATTAAGATTCGCTAGTTTAGCGCGTGCAATAACGGGACAAAATATTTTTTTACCCGGTTCATCTGACTCTTTTAATAATTATTTCAACGAAAACGAAGAACATGAACATCGATATTACGCCACGAATGTCTATGACTACACTGGGTCTGATCGAAACCAAATTTACCGGCAGCAATTTGGAGAACAATTTGTCTCAAGTTCAAGACAATCTCCTTCGATTGCAATTGAAACCAGCAGCAAGAAAACGACGAAAACCAAGAAAGCGAAGTACGAAACCTGGTCCCAAGCCATTTAAGTTTACATTTACATCAATCAGGAGAGTTTTTGGAAAACACATCTTGGTTTGAGTGCGACCACCACCAAAATTTGGCACTTGCCAATTTTTCCTCGCCAAAAATTACAAATTTTTTATGTAAACAAAATTGGCTGTAGTGCGACCCGTACCTTAGCAAGGCCTATTTTTCACCAAATTGGAGCACAAGCAGCAAACTGTCCAATAACAAGGTGTCCAATAACAAAATTTGCTTGCCGTGCACTTGATTGTGTTCCTACTCGTGGCTGAATAATTATTTCTTCTTTATATCCTCAAAAATGACTTTTTTCCAAAGTTTGTCATAGAGATGATTAATTACATGTATTACATGTAGTACATGTAAGCTTCTCTTTGTCTAAAGTTCTCCCTCAAATTTTGTTATAGGTAACAGAACTTTGTGTTGTCCAATTCAGTCTTTGATCATACTCATGATTAAACAAATCGGACTCCCACTGCATGGTCGTCTGATTTTTTTCATCACTCGTATGATTACAGACCGAATTGCACTCCACTCAGTCCTATTCCCATTACTAAAATTTATTGTAATATCAAACATGTTAATTTTTTTCAATTCTATCTAGTATGTTGTATTTTCTATTTGTATTTTTTCTATTTTGAACGAAATAAAGATTGTTGTTGTTCTTGTTGACAATTAGTTAAACAGTTTATTTGGTCAATGACATATCTATGACACAACACTGTGTCACTGTTCTATTTAATCAATCCATGCATTAGCAGAAGATTTCCTCCAGCCAAGATGTAATGAAACCAGTCCACACCAGGCAAACCAAGAAACGTGACAGATTCAACTACACTTGCTAATCCATAAGCAAGAGCACCAGTAGTAGCATAGAAGTTTGAACTCATGTACGTGACAAAAAGTATTCCCAGTACTGCCAGGGCGCTGGCTATTGTAGTCAATTTGTCTTCCACAGGATTATGGATTAGTGAGACAACAAAGGCAATCACTGAACTCACCAAATGGAACTTGGCATTTGCTGGTTTATGGTGATGGAAACAAAAGCCAGCTGCAATAAGAGGAATCCCTGCAAAATAGAAAGCATGGAAATATTTTAGTAGACTAATAATGAGCAATCCCTCTTTCCCTTGGTTTGTGTCGAGCAAGAAGCAAAATAAAGTGAGAGGAGAAAACTGGCAGCGCGAAATCTGGGTGCGAGATGCAATAGTCTAATATTTTAGGATCACATAAGACAAACCAATCAAGCCAAAGACTGGGAGTAATATCTTCAAGCCTGATTGATTCCTGCTTGTGAACTTTTAGCTTAATCTCGTACCCAGATCTTCTCAACCGTCGGGAGAGAACATCTGGTAAAATCCGTTTTGATGGCGCAATCATGTGTCAGAAATGTGACTTACTGCGTGCGCATGTTTTGTTGAATATTTTGTGAATCTTGCGGGCTCGCTGCCAGCATGGCTAACAAGAAAAGCTTCGCGTCTGCGATAAGATACGGTATTTACAAACGTAGATAATCTACTCAGGTTGTTGAGTTGTATCCCCTCAGACTGCGCTACATCTCAGCGCAAAAGATCACGGACAAGATCTCGGTTAAGATTTTGTTGACTGAAATCGCCGTCTCGGTGTAAGTGCGCGCGGTGTATCACGCGTACGCACCACTTGTATGCGTCAGATGTACAAATATTTTCTTTTCAAAAACTTCTTCAAACTCCCTGAATCACCAGAAACAATAACTATCTATTTAAAAAATCTATATTTTACTAAGAATTAACCATGGTCCTGATAAATTGCCAAGTTAACTCGGTACATATGAAAAGAAATTCAAAAGCTTACGCGAACAGTTAGCGCGTGCATGATCTTGTCACAGCGCGCGCGAGCTCTGAAATTTTCCTTTCAATCCAATAATAATAATAATAATAATAAAATAATAAAAGCATGTATTTATACACGATAGGATTAAAGCAGCATAGCTGATGTGGTCGTGTCATACTATCAGAGTGGAGAACGCAACCGACTTTACCAGATGTACTCTACCGTAGAGCGAGAACATCTGGGTACGAGATTACTTTTAGCTCTATATTTCTCACTATCCAAGTTGTAAAATATGCAAACTTAAGAAAAAAGTACTCTTAATAAACCTATTGGCATACTATGTGTGCAACTGCATCACTAGCCTCCTACGCAGTAGCGTGCATGGCAGGCGTAGAAAGGGGAGAGAGGAGGGGAGTTTGGGCGCTCGTCACGCCATGGGGAGGAGAGATTGCGTGATGAGCCAAAAGAATGTCTGTGTAGGACTAGGAGGCTACTGCATTAGTTCGTCCAGCAGTGGCTTTAATTAGTATATACATGCCTTAAAATTCCTTATACTCAATGTTATCCTTTTCAAATAGAGTAGGTCTAGAAAAATTGAACACAGGTACAGTGGAGAATTCAACAGCAAATTCTTGAAAAACCCAAGGATTGTCGAAGGAGATGTTTACAAGTGGTAAATTAAAATCGCTTGTCATCTGCAGAAAAGGAAAACCCTGCTTAATTTTTACATTTAATTTTAATAAGTGGGGGGGGGGGGGGGGGGGGAGGAGGGGCAGTGACCCTGGCGGAGTGGGGGTCTAAAACTTCCCGTTTCCCGTACGTTTTTATCTGGGACTCTCAAACTTGGGTGTGGGACTCACAGTTTAGCAGCTTTGTGAGTTGTGACAACTTGAATATGCTCCCGTACGCGTTTGACCAGAT
Source organism: Desmophyllum pertusum (assembly GCA_029204205.1). NCBI lineage: Eukaryota > Metazoa > Cnidaria > Anthozoa > Scleractinia > Caryophylliidae > Desmophyllum > Desmophyllum pertusum. The sequence continues at coordinate 2,554,341 of MU826353.1, forward strand.
TATTTTCTACTAAACACATTTTTTTTCTGCAAACATAATTAAGCTTATACAACTTCCCAAGCAACCTTACCTACAATTGAAGCTAACCATGTGAACAGTGCATGTAATCGAATCACTTTGGACTGAACATTCGGTAAAACCACTCCAAACTTCAGAACTCCAAGAGATGCGGCAATGGCGACACACACGAAACCCCAGGCGGCATAAACTGACCTTCCGTGGACATTGAACGCCGCATAAAATGAACAACCAGCTAGAACAAAGTCAGACACTGCTGTTGATATAGCTCTTCCACTCATAATCTTGCCAAAAGTGTTCAAAACAATTTTAAAATGCTGCGCAAAGATTTGACAAAACTGCCAAGTTCATCCACCATATTGAATCGCCCGCGATATAAACAAACGAGTTCAGTAAACATCCGCAAACATTCGGCGTGCGCATTTCTACACATAATAACCACTGGCAGTTTGTATTTCGGATTCATTATTCGGTTGTCTGTGTTTTGGAGATTGGATTGTGTTTTGTAAGAGTTTTGGAGTGTTTTGGTGGATAAATGGTGTAGTTTTGGTGTCATTTTGGTACTTGTGGAGTGATGTGTTTCCGATCTAGCAACATTTGAGAAACAAGATGAATATTTTACCTAAAAAAAGGTAACGATAGCGTATATATAGCTAATCTATAAGCTTGCATGCAAGCTTATTTTATTTTATTTTATTTTATTTAATAGCTTAAGCTTATATATAAGCTTCAATTTAATTAAGTTGCTCCACTACAGTACATACATACATTTTATTGGACACTCCCCATAGTACGGTGGCCCACAGGGGCAATACAAATTTATCTATTCCAGTACAAATATATATATTCTAGTACAAATTTATCTATTCCAGTACAAATATATATATTCTAGTACAAATATATATATTCCAGTAGAAATATATATATTCTAGTACAAATTTATCTATTCTAGTACAAATATATATATTCTAGTACAAATATATATATTCCAGTACAAATATATATATTCTAGTACAAATTTATCTATTCCAGTACAAATATTTCTATTCTAGTACAGATTTATCTATTCCAGTACAAATGTATGTCCCAGTACAAATATATGTCCCAGTACAAATATCTATTCCAGTACAAATATCCATTCCAGTACAAATATTTCAAATATTTCCATGCACAAGGCCTGGAGCCAAACATCCAGGGCAAAACAACATGGCTGCCACGATGTTGTGCAGCTGTGGGGCTATTAACCTCGACGTTTCTGACAACTTTTGTTCGCAGTGTGGAGACTAGTCCAGTTCTGGCCCCTCTCTCTTTTGTCAGCGTTGCGTGACAGAGACAGTGTTCCCATTAACGCACAGCTGTGCGTATCTGACGCACAAAAAATAAAAAGGACGCACAGTTTTTAGCCACAGTACGTCCCAGGGACGCACATAAATCAGCGCTCAAAATTGCGAGTGTTTTCATAGTTTGGTCCACTCTTGAGATAAATACGATTTTTTCAAGATACAAAATACACATAAGAAACAATGTTAAAGTTTTACTAGTTTCCTTTACCTTTTAATTACCATTCCAAGCTGGAAACTATGAAAATTTGGCTGCAAACTCGAAAACGAAGCAAGAATCACGATGATAACCACGCGAACGAAGCTCGCGAACGAGCGAACAACTCTCGGCTCATTGATGGTCAGCGGTCAATACTTCATGTAATATTACATGATGTGTATATCACTTAAAATGCCTTTCTCACTAGGGGACCCTTAAAAAATAGAAAGGACCCCCAATTACTGGAACTGGGGGTCCTTGGGACTCCTGTTTTCCAAACCTAGTGGGAACACTGCAGAGAGAGGGCCAGAACTGGACTATGTGGAGACAGGAACGTTTCTGAGGAAAGGCAGCTAATTGAATACTACTAATCAAGAGAGGCCACGAGTATAAAACGATCGTCCATTTGCTTTCGAAACAACACAGGATTGATATGTGCGGGCGAACTTTGAAATCCTGTTTACAAGAGTATGGCCGGACTACGCCGTAGATTGCTCCACATGTTCCTGTCTCCACACTGAGGATAAAAGTTGTCGGAAACGTCGAGGTTAATAGCCCCACAGCTGCACGACATCGTGGCAGCCATGTTGTTTTGCCCTGGATGTTTGGCCCCATGCCTTGTGCACGGAAATATTTGAAATATTATTGTACTGGAATAGATATTTGTACTGGGACATATATTTGTACTGGGATAAATAAATTTGTACTGGAATATATATTTGTACTGGGACATACATTTGTACTGGAATAGATAAATCTGTACTAGAATAGAAATATTTGTACTGGAATAGATAAATTTGTACTAGAATATATATATTTGTACTGGAATAGATAAATTTGTATTGCCTCTGTGGGCCACCGTAGCATAGGGCTTTTCAGGCCAATTTACAAATAATGATAGTTAAGAATATAGTGCGAGTGCCTTGCTCTATAAATGCAATATAGAAGGAGTTTGGAATGTTTTTGTCACAGTTCTTTGGCTTGATTCACACATTGACAACTTTCAAGTTCTCACAATGTCACTGACAAATAAGCCAATCATTTTTTTATTATTATTTCATGAAGAAGTGAAGTATAGCCCTAGACAATAGCCCTTTTTGCAGTTAACTTATCTTATTACAGTTGAAGTTGTCTGAGTGACACTCCCGTAAGCAGACAGCTCTACTTACGGCCACCTTGACAAAACCCCTGTTTGAACAGTTTACCTCACTAAAACTCTATATTTTTACACATTCCTGTAAGCGGCCAGCTCCAGTTGTGGACACTTTTTCTGTTTCCCGAGGGTGTCCGCTTACAGGAGCTTTGACTGTATAAACAACAAATTGTCACAATGCCATATATTGTCCAGAAGCCATTGTAATCTGCCATCCAAACGTGACAGATATAAAGAGGTTATTCAGCGGAAAGTTGTGTAATACGGCTGGGTATTTTTACGAGTCAGTTTTTATTTTTTCAAGCCTTTAGGCGAGAAAAAAATAAACATTGACGGGTAAAAATGCCCAGCCGTATTACACAACTTTCCGCTGAATAAATTGTTTATTATATGACATAATATCTTTCCTAAAATATAGGCTTTCAACAGTGTTTTCCGTAGCACGCGGTCAGAGGGACTAAGACCCGTGTAATACGGTCTCATATTTGCACTTGTCTTGGTGCCTATTTGCACGCTAAAATGCTATGTCGTATAATAACATGTGGTATATGTAGTTTGCCATATTTGGAAGTGCACTCATGAAGACTTGTCCGACATATTGGAAAGCGCTGCTGAGTGCTTTTATTTTGCGACTCGTTGATAATTGTTGAATAAAAAACAATATTATTATATATCCTATATATTATATATTTTTGCGGGCCAAAAATAGGTAGCAGTGGCTGTGTTTTCACGAGGCAGTTTTTCTCGCTTAACATTCCTTGAAGTGATTTGTTTACCGACCTCGTTAAGCAGCTTAATTAATTTACGCGTTTCCACAACAGAGCTCTATTCGTTTTTCAGGAAATTTGATCCTTGTTATTCGTGCAATAACATGAACGATGGCGGGAAACGACGACGCTTGCAAATATGTTATTCTTATGTTTATTGCTGTGCTCTCGCGCTTGTTCCATGATCGAAGGAGGAGAAGGTTTCAGCAAAGGCTTAGGTTGCTTGCTATTCGAAGTCAGAGAAGAAGAATCGAAGCCTGTTGCTTTCAGAGGATGTTAGAAGATTCTTTTGCTAATAGGATGGTGCTCCTTCCAAATAGCTATGAGAAATCGGATCTCTGCATCCGACAGTTACGAGAACGGCCTTTGGTACTCGCGTTGTTTTCTTTGCTGGAACTTTCTTCAATTGCACCACTTGAACTCTGGTACTGGGTCATGGCTTCGATTGTTGGCGAATTCGCTGGCGATGCACCACTTGAACTCTGGTACTGGGTCATGGCTTCGATTGTCGGCGAATTCGCTGGCGATGCACCACTTGAACTCTGGTACTGGGTCATGGCTTCGATTGTTGGCGAATATGGTCGGGAAAATTCGTTTTGTGGAAGCCTCAGTTGATTTTGCCATGCTGGAAAAATATACTGTCCACGTGCGGCATCGGCAAAATTATCGCCGTAACCACTCACTTGAGGAATAACGAAGGGAGACCTAAAGCAAATTATTTGTTAAGTTAGCTGAATGCTTTGCATTTCTAATGTTGAAAGGAAGGAAACTCACCTTGCATGGCTTGCTCGTGGGTCATTTGAAGAAGGAACGCGTCTGGGATCAAACGAATAATTATTCATCTTGCTTCTGTTCCCACAGAAGTTTCGCGGGAGGCATAAAAATAGAACGCATGTGACAGCCCTTATCAGATAAATGACCACAAGTTCCTTCTCATTGGCGGAAATTAATTGCCGACTCGCTTAAGCTACCTGGTTTGGTGGCTTAAATTTAATGAGAATTCTATTGAAGTACGCCGACTCGTTTAACTTTAAGCTGACTTTAAGCGAGTCGGAAAAGTAACTGTTTTCACGAGATTTCCGGTTGTCACTCGCTTAGCGACCTGAAAATGCGCTCGTGAAAACACGGCCAGTAATAACAGGGTGGCCATAAGGTGGGGTTCCCCCGTACATGTTGGATTATAGTTAGCTTTCACAGATTCCTTTCACTCCTTTACAACTGTCTGTCCTATCTTAGAAATTAATGTATTTGTTAAATAAATTGTCTGTTAATTTTTCAGTTGGCATGTGCGAAACATTGACAATGTTCAACGTGTGCGCCGTGATGAAGAAAATGCAAGATTAGAAGAGAAGGAAAGAGAAAGAAGGAAAGCACTAGCAGTGAGTTTTCATGTCTTAGTGATTACTATTGTTATTAGTTACAAAGTTAGTGTTGAATTTACTTAAAGTAAGTTTATGTTTCAAGGACCTGCACATGTCATAGTACCCTGCAAGACAGATTTCTTTCTCCTCAAAAAAAAAAGTAGTACGCGAGTGAGAAGACAAAACATGACTTCATATTATGATGAGAATCAATCAATTATTCAGAAAGTTTGGGAGTGTGCATGAGAGACTATGAAGTGTATAGACTGTCATCTCTTGGGGATCTCTTTTATAACTCCAAGCCGTACACAGGGTCTGTTTAAACTTGGTTTAACTAAACACGATTAGTTGGAGTGAATGAGGTACATGTATGTGTTTCAAAAATTATTCTAACACAAAACAAACATGGAAATTTGTAAAACAATACTTCAGTCAAGTCGTATGAAATGCTTTTTGTCAATCACAGTAAACATTTTGGGCATTTTGTTTAGGAGCAGGAGGCCAGAACAGCCTTACTACGAGGTCGTGCAACCAAGAAGCAGCTCCAAGATGAACCATCTCAAGACAAAGCAGTTGTGTTAGTTGATGACAAACCACAGCATCTGAATTTGTTTGCTGATATTGAGCAAGTGGTAAGTGGTGGATAGGTACATGTAATAATCACTTGTTTGATTGATGCATTTTGCCATGTACATGAAGGCAGAACCTTTTTATTCCAACTTATGATTCCTCTTGTAACAATGTTTTCCAGACCTTGAAATGGACAAAATAAGTACACCAAATTTTCCTCAGATAAATATGTACCTAAACTGACTGCAGCTAATATTTTTATTTCTATATTTTTTGCAGCTCAGTCATGGAAGCAACCGTGAATATGAAGCTGAGAAAAAAGCAGAGCAGGAGAAAAGAGAAAAAGCCATTGGCCTGTTAACCTACCTTGGACAGAGTACAAGGGACACACAAGGTGTGCTTTATAGTTATCATGTCAACTCTATATATTAATATGTTATGCAGACAATCCTCTCAGGATTATCCCTTGGGTCACATGAAGAGGCCAAGGTAACAACCTTACAGGTGGTGTCTGTGTATGGGAAGTATCTGTGATAGAATAAAATATTTCTCATCTGCAGCCAACAATTTGAAAGTAGGGCAAACCTGACCTGAAATGCAGTGTTTGTACATTGAATCTTTTGTGAAGTATTTTCCATAAAATTTCATAAAATAAACAAGAACTACACATGCTCTGATTGGCTCAAAACCCTATGGAAACATAGAAAATTGCTTCGTGCTTTTTTGCTTTGTTTTTTCTTTAAATTATTTTATGTAATTAATGGGTAAATAAAGTTGTTGTTGTTGTTGTATTTCATAAAAACAGGGCCCCTATTGATACCAGCCTAGAGCTGAATGGGCCACCCTGCTTAAATAAAGATTTACTACTACTACTACTCCCTGTGTTTCCATAGAGTTATGGTAACACTCATGAAAGTTTGGTCGAACTCGAAATTGCTGTGACTCGCCTGCGGCTCTTGTTTCCACAGCATTTCTCGTTCTCCCAAACTTCACTTGTGTTACCATAACTCTATGGAAACACGGAAAACGTTTTCTATTTGGTATAGGTTTCCTTTAGTATTAAAAATCTGTACTTGGTGATGGGAAATATTTCACTAATCAAATTTAAGGGATGTAGATTTGCTAGGCTAAGGAATGTGAAGTAATTTTACATACAATTGTCATTAAAATATAGACTGAAAGCTGGGCCATGCTCTGATTGGTTGGAAAAAAAAACATGTTTCATCAGAGTATAAAACATTTTAAAGCACATAAAGAAGCCAAAACCATGTATTATACCGTCATAAAACACTCCGGTTATTTGATAGCCTACTGTACATGTAGTCATACCCACTGACCCCCCCCCCCCCCCCCCCGACTACACGGGGGGTGGGTACGACTACACGTAGGCTAGTTATTTGAGAACACTTAAGAAATATAGAAAATACTCGCCTGCGTATCGTGTTTTTCTAAGTTTCTCTTGTGTTCTCAAATTCCCGTCGTGTTTTATGATGGTATACTAGATGGCGTTGGCTTCTTTATTTGTTAAGTAAACTTCAGCTCAGTCCACAGACCAATATATGGGAAACTGAGTGTGATTACCCCTCACCTCAGAATGGTGCTGCTCATTTAATATCTAATGATGTTCACCTTTGCTTCCGTAAGACATTGGTAACCATGGTAACCATGATGCATGCAACAATACAGTACTAAAGTTATGACGTCACAAAAATTAAATTTGCGAAATTATGAAATTTGATCAGTTATTCGGAGAAATCATGCCAAAAAACGTCCACTGGATATGGGCACTTCAGGTTTTAATTTCTCCATACAAACCCTTCTAATTTTGCATCTGTTCCTTCAGTTTAGAACAGGCACAAAATTAGAGAGGTTTGTATGGGACGGTACCAAACTTTGAACCTCTATATCTTCTGTTCTATTCGTGCTAACAAATTGACATTTTGTGGCTGATCATACTGCAGCAATCTTTATCTAATTATGGGATTTTGAGGCTTGATAAAAATAATTTGCAAATTTGTGACGTCACACTTATCCACTCTATACAATCAACCAACAATAAATACTCTTTTCTTATACTCAGGGGAGAAGCCATGGTATGTCAAATCACATCAGGAAAGAAGCAACGTGAATGCCTCGAGTGAAAGGTTTGTTTATTAAATCTGTAGCTTCTCCTTTAATACTGATTTCAAAACATCTAAAAAAATGTTTATAAAATACAGAATGTGTGAATAAGGCCATGTATATGCTGCATTTTAATGGTGTAAGAAGGAAAATAAGATGTAAAATACTAACAGTAAATAACTGAAATAGATATTTCGGTCCCTATCTCTGGGGGAAAATGAACAAAGACCTTTGTAGTAAAACAAGCCTCTATGAATTTAGGAGAGCTGTGCGTGCCGTCGATGTGTCGGATGTGTTGGGTGGTGGATGCGGCTGCTGTGCATGCTCATCGTGAGGATAGCGTGGCTGAATTGGCGGCTGCGTCTCCCGTCCGGCACGTCTGGTGCATTGGTGGCTCGTGCAGCTTTCTTGAATATGTATTGTTGGTCCGATAAGTTTATAAATTTTAACTACTTATCTATATATCTATTTTATATAATATTAGTATTTTATATTTTATATTTATATTTATGTTATAGTGTCCCCAATTAGCTATTTAAGCTAAACACACAGACACTTAAATAAAGTCTATGTATGTATGTATGTATGAACTTCTTCAGACAGTCAATGCATTACAATACATTTAGTGATATGTACAGCAGTCACACTACCCTGGGTGCCAGAGGCTTTTCTTGCGCGGTTTCCGGTTTCAAATCTCCGCCGCTCGCCGGGCGTCGTCGGCCTTCGGCCGACTTCGGTTCTCGACGCGACGGAGAAATAAACCTCTGGTACCCAGGGTACAGTCACACGTATATTGATGGAAAACAATCCAGGGTTGGTAATAGCCTGCGACATCACTCCCAACTGCTTTGGGTGGCAGTAATGAGAGATGGCTGTATTTGCAGGCTAGGGCGGGTGTACACATTAGATTACTGTTAGCAGAGAATCACAAGAGAGATGTGATGAACAGACATCTAATTAATAAATAGTCGATAATTTTTCTTTATTCTCATCACGTGTCTGCTTGACAATATAAACTTAAATTTTGATCACACTTGAAAATTAACAGGCTAACACTGTTGGTAATATATCTCTTTATTACTTTTTTTCCTGTGGTTAGCTCTAAAGAAAGTGACAAAAAGAAGAAGATAGATCCTCTGCAAAATATGACAAAATTCCTTGAAGCGAAGAAATCTCACAAAGGAGATAAGGACAGGAAGCACAAAGGCAAGCACAGGAAACATAACAAAACAGAAAAGGACTCTAAACAAAAGAAAAGTGTGGAAGAAATGAGAAAAGAGAGATTACGACGGGAACAAGAAGAACATGAACGAGAAAGGAAGCTGCTAGCATCTGCGAGAGGAGAAAGCAACAAACCCGCTGAAACAGAATGTAATAATGATCGTGCACCTCACAGGTAACTATTGAAAACTCAATTCATCTTCAATTGGGGGGGGGGGGTCCAGGGGGTCTAACTAAAAAAAAACAGCCCTTTAAACAGTTTTGTAACTAAAATTATTTCAACTGAAGGATCGCAATATGACTATTATCTGGTTGTTTCAAACTGAAACTTGTGTTGCACTTTGTCACGCAGCTACTTGTAAATGCCTCCTATTTACCCACCCACAGTCGTCACTTCTTCTGGGGTTATTCTTAATGGAGTAAATGCAGCTTAGCACTTTTGGCGTTCACCAAGTTTACCACTGCCAGGAAATCTTATCGAGTTTAATTTGCTGACACGTTTGGCGCATTGACGTAGCGACGTCAATTACGCACTTACGTGCCACGTAACTGACGCCGCTAGGCGCCGCGTAATTGACGCCCCTGCGCTGTGTCCTTTACGAATAGAATTTCATCAGTCATGCCGAGAATGACGGTAATTGTTTACGGAAATTGAAAATTAATAGAAAATACCGTTAGGCACGGCAGATGGTACAACTGAAGTTGTTAGCTGAAAATCAGTGTCTACAGTATCTACCGTCTACTGTGTGTAGGTTTGGACCCTCTATCCTGGATCCGCCCCTCGTACTTAATATTGCCTCTCTCCACCCAGCAGTAAATAGTTGTGTAGATAAGAAATAGATAGTTGTGAGAATTTGGTGCATATCAAGACAATTACTCCTAGTTGATGATTTTCTTTATTCTCCTCACCTGTATTCATGTGTTGATGCTGTAAGGAGAAGTTAGCTTTTGATGACACTTGAACCGAGTCGTTTTACGTTGTTGGTAGATTTATTAGGATTTTAGAGTAGAGGGGTTTTCTATTCCCACTTGCTAATTCTTTTTCGTTCTTTGTAAGCAACTTTCCTTGTTAACGAGTTTCTTACTTGTGCATCTTATCCAGGTACAACTCTCAATACAATCCAGACTTTGCCAGAAGGCCTGGAAATGACCGTCGTTACAAGCCGTATTAGGTTCTGACAGTCATGTTTGACAGCGGACTGCCCCGAAAACGAAGAGGGCCGACTACCAAGAACAAGTTCACTAAAAAGGGCCGATTGCTATTAGCAAGTTATGATGAGTTCGCGGAAGAGAGCATATTTGACTATTATCGACGAAGAGGGCCGATTATTATGAGCAAGTTTGCCAAAGAGGGCCGACTACTATGAGGTCTATGAGGACCCTGAGCGAGGCTGCCGGAGAGGGCCTTTAACTATGAGAGAAAGGTTGCCAAAGAGGGCAGACTACTGTACGATGACCGAGTTGACCGTCAGTCCAGGCGCGATGAATGCGAGAGAACTACTAAAAAAATATCCCTCGTGTCATTTTTTCGACTCGTGCAAAGAGAGGGTTTGGTGCGGTCTGTTGATATTATGGAATCTACAACAAGCATTTATTATATGGCAAACTGGTCCACGATGAAAAGGAACATTCTGATTGGTTCCCTGAGCGGTCCGAATTTTGCAATACGGACCGCAAAGATGGACCGCTCACGAACTCATTTCGCGGTGATTTGATAAATGCGAATTTTGTATTGACCTCACTCTACAGAGAGAATTTAAATTTAGCAAATAAGTGAATCTGTATATATAATAATACAGACGCAAAACTTCGCCGTTAATTAACGGCGAAATATTTCATCTGTATATAAAGATGCACCAAAAACTTCGCCGTTAATTAACGGCGAAATATTTCATCTGTATATAAGGATGAACCTAAAACTTCGCGATTAATTAACGGCGAAATATTTCATCTGTATATAAAGATGCACCTAAAACTTCGCCGTTAATTAACGGCGAAATATTTCATCTGTATATAAGGATGAACCTAAAACTTCGCGATTAATTAACGGCGAAATATTTCATCTGTATATAAACATGCACCTAAAACTTCGCCGTTAATTAACGGCGAAATATTTCATCTGCATATAAAGATGAACCTAAAACTTCGCGATTAATTAACGGCGAAATATTTCATCTGTATATAAGGATGCACCTAAAACTTCGCCGTTAATTAACAGCGAAATATTTCATCTGTATATGAAGATGCACCTAAAACTTCGCCGTTAATTAACGGCGAAATATTTCATCTGTATATAAAGATGAACCTAAAACTTCGCGATTAATTAACGGCAAAATATTTCATCTGTACATAAAGATGAACCTAAAACTTCGCCGTTACTTAACGGCGAAATATTCATCTGTATATAAGGATGAACCTAAAACTTCGCGATTAATTAACGGCGAAATATTTCAGGGAGTATCTAATCTGCGCGTGTCGCGGGTAATTTACGCGGGTCGCTGGTAAATTTACGCGGGTCGCGGGTAAATTTACGCGGGTCGCGGGTAAATTTACGCGGGTAAATAGACCAATTTCGTTATATTAATATTCTAACTTGGCTGCGAGGCTTAGGGGAATAAGACAAAAGAAATTATTTATTCATCCCTCAACCTCGATGTGATTTATTGTCGATTTCTTTTGTTTTATTCCCCTAAGCCTCGGAGCCAAGTTAGAATATCAATATATCGGAATTGGTCTATTTAAGAAGGTGGTATATCAAGATATTTTCGTAGAGCCGTAAAATCCAAAGTTATTTTACGGGAAATGTGAAATGAATATAACCTAATGAAAATGAAATGAAATGGCCCTAATTTTCCCCAAAAAATTTCCGTGAAATTTTACGAAGAAAAATTTTGGTTAAACTTTTCGCAAAGTGGCCTGAAAAATGCAAGAATATGCTTAGCTTTGGCGCGCGCGCGTTAGCCGAGAATGGTTGCACTAATTTCTCAGCAAATTTTTTAAAAAGCCATTATAATAAAAACTTTATTGAATTAGCTTGTTCGGTCCGTATTGGCAAAAAATATCGGGCAAAAAAATCGAGCAAAACGGTATATCGTGCAAGGACAGGAGATAAAACAAATATCTTGCAGGGCTGGAAGAATAACAAAAATATCGAGCAGCTAAAATTCATGCAACCCCCCATCAATAATATAATGGCAAAATGTTAAATCACGCAAGTTGGTCTGTGCTCCACAGTACCCAGGCACACTTCTACTTCTCGCTCCTCGAATCGTGAAGAAGAAGAATTCAAACTTACATTATTGTTAACTTGTCCAGTTGCCTGCTGCAAGCCGCTGCGATCCACCGAATTTATAATGTTCCACAGTAGGCCGCCGAATATAGCGTGACTGTTCGCGTTGAAAACGGATCCCGGCCCGAGATGCAACGCCAATTCTCGTCACGCAACGTCTGTCATGCAGTCGGGAAAGTTTTTTTTTTAAATAAAACCTGAGGCAGTATCTACAATATTTGTTCCTACCCTCGTTAAATGTTTTGGTTTATCTTTTCCCCATTCGCCTTCAACTTGGTCCCCCTCCCCACCCCCCAGTCGAAATCCCATTGTCCATTGCGACGCTTGGGTAAATACGAAGTTTTTGCATAACAACGTGACGCGATGTCATTTGAAAGTTAAAATATCATCATGCATCAATAACGATGATGGCGTTTTCAACACAGGTCGGAATAATGATCGTTCTGCTACACACAAGAGCTTTAGCACAAGACCCAGGTGAGTTAATAGGTAAATAAATGTGTTTTCTACTACTAGTCCCGGTCTATTAAATCAATTTATCTCACGAATACTGACACTCCATAATCAATATATTCAGAAATGTCCTCGTTGTATTTATCCTGTTTTATAGTAGTCAGTAAATATTTTATGAATCTTAATTGACCTTCGCGATGATCGCCGTTATGACGAGGTTTATAAATACGATGAAACATCTTTGTTAATTGTAACCCTTGGTTTCATCGTTACATTTCTACTGCATAAAAGTGCTTGCTATGGAAATGTGTATTTATTAAAAACACGGAAACGATTCCTTTCTGCTTCTAAAGACCTTGCGCTTTATGATTAAACATGGTTCAATAAGGTAATGACGTATCATTCGAGACGCTTATAGTTGCATTTTCTTGGCCCTTTTCAGTTCCAGGACTTCCAGTAACTTTTCGTTTTGCAACATGTGTCACACAACGGTTTCTTTGTATTAAGGATACTTCCACCCTTCGCGGGTGTCCTTCGGAAAAAAATTCGTACACGCGCCAATTTCAAGAGAACGTTACCAAATTATATGTCAATAGAAAGCTTAATAACTGTAGTTTTTCGATAAAAAATATAATTTAAGCGACTTTTTTCTTTACGAAGTGTCAGGAGCCGGTAGAACCACAAACGTCAGAGTGTTGTGCGATTGAATTTATCGGGTATCGAATGCCGCCGCATTAGCGAAATACCTGTACAGTATTATTCACAAGGCGAAAATCCGTTAAATCTACATACCCTATAAATTCTAGCCTGCGAGCAAGCTCTCTTGGCGTTTTGGGGGGGAAAAGAGAAAGAGCGGGGGAAAGAGAGCTTGCACTTATGGCTCAGAATTTTGAATGCCGCCCCTCAAAACCCCCCGCCGTTTCCAGCTTTTGGGAATTCAAAGAACAAAGAAACCTCCGCAGTCGGTCGTCTCAATTTTCTACGTAAACGCAATGCCTTGTATTCGATCTCACACGCTCGAAAGTCGTTTCTCGAAAAGTACTAAACGGGTCGAATCGAAAAACATCTCTATCGATCGGGGTTTCAAAGCGCAGGACAGCTAGAATATTTGTTCCCCGTTTGTTAGAAATTCCGCTCTGAATTTCTGTTGCAAGATTTTGCATAATTACAAAAGCCAGTGTGTAGTATTTCCCAGTATGCTACGAAAAATGTTGTTTCTCCGGAAGTTGTTTCTCCGGAACTACCGTATAAACGCGCAAAAACAAACATTTTCGGGAAAGTTGCAGTTCTCTTGGCGGTTGTTGACGACGATCTTTCAGACGGGCCGCAGCGTTACAAAGCGAATTTGGCCCGCTGGAAAGCAGATGAAAAGCATTGTGTCTCTGGTAGCTTGTCCGCTGCAGATATCAACAAGCCTTCGGCAGGGTAGCCTCCTCGCAGACGTTTCTTTGGGCTCGTCACGCAATCTTTCCTCCCCCACTAGGAAAGATTGCGTGACGAGCCCAAAGAACAAATAACGATCATAATCGGACTTTTGGGATAATGATTATATCCCATCTTGTTCAGCTCAACATATAGTCCTGGAATGAGCTGGAACAACAATGATTTTCCGAAGTCAGTTGGCAATACCGCTAAAAAGTCCTTGCGGCGAATCAAATTAAAAATACCATCAGTTTTGCTGAGCGCTTAACTCGTCGACACTATCGAACAAAAAAAAACTTTCACGCCATCATTATTACACCTCATCACACGCTGAAATTTCACAGATTTCTTTCACGCAGCGTACTATTCTTGTCAACCAATCACAGAGACTATTAGATTCAAAATACCTTAGGGATTCGTTAGCAATCTAAGCAATCTAGTCCAAATTCTGGACTAAATCGATTTTAGCAGGAATGCCATTGGCTCAGCGTTATCAAAGCAATAGCGCCCTGCTCCAGAGGCTTTTCGCGCGTGGGAGGGTAATTTTCGAAGTTTCTCGATCTTCGCAAGAAAAGCCTCTGGCACCCAGGGTAGCACTAGTCTCCCTAGTCTGAAGTGTCAGCCGTCTCCTCGCTCTAACCCCCCCGTGGGCAGGCGCCTGCCCACGGGGGGTTAGAGCGAGGAGACGGCTGATACTTCAGACTATAGTCTCCCACGCAGCCGTTATTTGTGTCGTCACGCAACGCTTCTCCCCACTAGTGGGGAGAAGCGTTGCGTGACGACACAAATAACGGCTGCGTGGGAGACTAGGGTAGCACGGACCGGAACGCGTTAACGGCGACCGGAATTGTTGTTCCTTAGTTTTAGATTTTCTTTGGTATACCTTCCGTAAAAGAGGTTCGTGATTTATTGCTTGTCAGTCATTATAACGGAATATTCAATAAGTCAAACAGCCTCGATCTTCCGTATACAGTCTTACGAAAATTTGACTTGAATGATCGGGAGGAAGATGTCCCGAAACCATCTCCTAATTTTTAATACACAAACAAAATTCAAGGCGAAACGAAACATTTATTTCAGTCAAAGAAATAAAGAAAGCATTACAATTACAATTTATTTCAGTCAAAGAAATAAAGAAAGCATTACAATTACAAGCTACAACCAAAAGAGGATCAGTGCAAACTAGTTGTGATCGCTATTTTTTGCCATCAATATATAAAATATTGGTCTCTCACGGCTTCCTTTTTGTTCTTGAACTATTCGGACCTGAGCTCCTGGGGGAAAACGGCAGTGAAAAGTGGCATTATGGAAGCATAAACATACAATTTAGCACGACTTGCTACGACTAATTTAATCTTGTCGGTCAAATTAAAAACACCGACTGATAAAGAAGCTTCTCTGGCATCAATGAAACCGAACAACAATTTCACTAAAATTAATACTAAACTTAACTTTAACTATAGTGCTGGTTTAGCAAAAGGAAAATGTCTGAAGCAAGAGTCTCAATGCAAGATATAATTTCGACGCGCTGAAATTCGATGAAATTCGAAACCGACTAGTACTAGTCGGTTTCGAATTTCATCGAATTTCAGCGCGTCGAAATTCGAAGGTACACAGTACCCTTTTACGGCTGGTAGAATCGATAGAATTCTTTGAGCCCCTTCTCAGTCTGCCACATAAAAGCGGGGGGAAATTAAACTGTTTATTAATCGGATTGATTTCCCCGAATAAAGTAAACTCCGCGACCGGGAATTTTATAATTCGGCAGACTAAAATCAAACAAACCAAGAAACACATAAATACTGAATTTCATTGTTCAAGACCGGTACCCGATAGCCGTTTAACGAAAGAAAAGGCAGATGACATGGATATGAAGCAGTGTTCGAATATATTTTAAACTGAACAAGCGGGGAAATAAATAAAAGTTCGTGTTCAGTTGTACTCACATGTTCTTGTAGCTTCTTGTCGGCCATGAATGAAATCGTGCTCCACGCAGCTGCCTGCAGCCGATGCAATAAAAACTGACTAAGTTTGCTCCGATAAATGTCAAAGAAAACAGCATATGCCTCGAAACAGTGTACACTTTGATTCTAGGACACGATTAAACCGTCTTAAAGCCATAAAACCTGATTAATAAGAAGTAAAGTACTCGCGTTTTCTGGCAACGCCAACTCAAGCTTTCTCACGTCGGGCCCCGACGTAGAACGATTTCCCGCCGTACATGCGCAGTAGATCATTTGGGTTTTCCCTGACATTCTCACGTCGCGGGACGACGACGAGAACGTCACAAAACAATGGGCGTTTTCAAACTTTGTACATTTCTTAGCCGTCGTCTGCAAAACAACAACGTGAAATGACCAAATTCAAAGTATTATGGAGAACGTGAACACACGTCGGTGAATTGTCCTTTCTCTATCTGGACTTGAACTCTGTCGCTACGAATTCAGCTCCGGGACAGTTTGGCCACATTGGACAAATTAAACGTGTTGGAATAATCGCGAAATAGTTTTAGGGACGTGAATTCACTTTTGAAGTGACGTTTTCCATGGCGTCGTCGTCGTGGTTGCTTAAGGTGGCCCGCGGTTATTTATTGGAGCGGAGGCTCCCTTTTTAAAAACTAATTTTCCGCATGAAAGCGTTAACCGATTTCTGTAATTTTTGGTAATCTAAACAAGGAATCTTCCGAATTATAGAAGGCTTTTAATTTTAGGGAAATCGGAATAAACGATTAAGAGATATAAGCGTTATTAAAAGACATTGTTTTTTAAGAAAACGCGAATATTTTCATAAAACGAAGATAGATTTTTTTCTAATTACGTTCAATAAGTTCCAAGACTTCAATGTTTACTGTGAGCAAGTTTCCACAAAATCGGCTGCATAGAAATTGCTGCACAGTTCACTGCTGAATTTTAGCTTCAAAATAATATGCTCGTGTATTTGCTTCATCTGTTGCAAGAACGCTTCAATAATGCTAAGATCGCACCTATTGTTAGAAAGCTTGACACCACCTAAACCATTGCTGAATATTCGGAAAAGATCGGAAATTCCCAGTAAAAGTTATAAGCAAATGAAGAACAAGATGTTTATAATGCGTAATTTGTGAATTTCAAAATATTCACATTTGTTCGACTTGTGAAAAAACTACCGATTTGTTTTCCGTAATTGTTAAGTATGATAAAATCCAGCATATATAAAAACGACCTCGTCTAGTTTTGGGCGTGTAGCCTCGACGAAGCTCGGTGAATTAAGTCGTCAAGTTAGCTACTTCATGTCCTCCATTTTACCAATGCTTTGAAAACCCCTCGTCTTCCGTAAATTATTCAAATTTGCCGCGTTGTGGGATTTATTTTGCACTTGGGAATTTTTCGGATCATGAACGATCAATTACATTCCAAGGAAATTTTCGATGATCCGTAATTCCCAAGTGACAAATAAATTCCAGAACGCGGCAAGTTTGAATAATTTACGGAACACGAGGGGTTTTCCTAGCATTTGTAAAATGGAAGACATGAAGCAGCTAAATTGACGAGCCAAATTCTCCGAGCTTCATCGGCGCTACACGCCTGAAACAAGGTTAGGCCGTTTGTATATATGCTGTATTTTATCATACTTAGAAATAAGCGAAAACAAATCGGTAGTTTTTTCAAAAGTCGAACAAACTTGAATATCTTTAAATTCACAAATTACGCACATAAACATCTTGTTCATTCCAGGGGGCGGGAAGATGAGACCCTGGGAACGGGGTTGGTGAAATACGAGTTCCGGCGTGAAGCCCTTTGCCGCGAAAATTACCCAGGGGAGGAGTCCACGCCTTTGAGAGATTATGACACCTTTGTGAATTATTAATTTTTATTTGAAAATACCTTTTCCGAAATAACTCGCGCGCTTTTCAAGATTTTTAAAAAACAATTTCTGTAAATGTTAGGAAAAATGCTTAACTTCAATCTAGTCAAATAAAAATAAAATTGATTTTTTTTCACTCTCAAAGGGTGGAAGTATCCTTAAGGCGGGACTTAACCTAAATTCCAATGAAATGTTAAGAGGTTTAAAGAAGGGTTAGAAGAAAGAAAATAATTTTTGGAACACCAACATGTCAATCTACTAATTTTTAACTTCAAATTCTAATTTTAAAACTACATCAAATCTTCAATATTTCTCGTTTTCCTAAATTTTACAACTCCTTTGAGAAAAACTATTTCCTCCCAAATATACCCAAAAATCACCCCAAAATTTACAAAACACTCCATAACATAGATTCATGGGATGAGCATAGAGTTTTTGGATTGCTTGAAACGTGAACGAGATATTTCCATTTAACCCATGTTAAGTCGCGGAAAAATGGCATTTAAGTTAAGTCCCGCCTTAAGCGGCTTTTAAAGTGAGAAACCAAAATAATTCGGAAATAATGCTAAATTTCCACATGCATTTCACGAGTATCGCATAATTTCAAGAAATCAGGGTCAATTCCGTAATTTTGCAAAGCTCTAAAGAGAAAACACGATTTACACCAAAACGAGGCTAAAGTACGCGTAGCGTACTTCACGCCTCCCACATGGGAGGGAAATTCCAAGACGGGACATATATATATTTAAATGAACACGTCGGCGAGAGGATTGGCCAATCACAGTTCGTTTTCCAATTTCTGGAAAACCTTACCTTGATCATGTTGATCCCGTGTTTATTTTCCGGTTAGATCGCCCGAGAAATTTCTTATTACAGATTTTAAATGCAGTCATAGTATTTTTTGAGATATTTAGAAGTTTCCGGGATATTTAAAAAATGTGAAGATATTTAGAAAATTTGGGGATATTTAGGAATATTTAGAGCTTTTTTGGCTGAGCCTTGTATTTTTCCTCCCATTTTCTTAAAATGTTACTCAGTTCAATGCCAGCACTATTAATGACTAATCCAATTCAGCGGTTTCCCACCTGAATTATCAGCGGTTTCTCACCTGAATAATAAAAAACAGCCTGGAAAATTAGAAATTAGAAACTTTGCTAGCCTCGGATGTACAAGTTTCATTTTTTTTTTCACTGTTACAAAGTTCAAAATCGGTAATGGATGTTTCACTCTACTGTAGAGTGTTCAGAAGTTTCATCAGGTTGTATTTTACTAATTTTAGTCTGAGGTTGTCTTAAAATCTGGTGATGTAGCGGATATGTATATTGAAAGGTGGGAGTGTTTCGTTGCTCAGTCGCAGTTGTCAGACTGTCATGTACCAACTGACCAACCCAGTAGTGAGAAAATATTAAACTGTTGTTTTGAAATCTGTTTTTACTGTCCTTATTTCCACCATATTGATGTAGACAGCTCTCCTACATAGTTATTCGACTTATTCAACTTCCACAAGTGAAAATATTGGCCTAATTGATTCAAAAAGTTTATTTTTAAAACAAAATATAAAAAGATTTTTTAGAGGATTTTTCGAGATATTTAGAAAATGATTTTTGATATTTAGGAAAATTTTTGAGAATTTCCGGAAAGATATTTAGGCGATTTTACGTGATATTTGTGGCTAGGCCTAGCCCAAAGAGTGTCTGTGCAGGAAACGAAGAGCTTTTAATAATTAACGAAAACGGACCGCTTTTGACTAGATCGAGCTTACAACGATGAAACTGACGCTTACTAAAAGTTTAACGAACCGGTTACATCCTTATGTAAATACTAGCGGATAATATTTACATAATACACTACATAACATACCAAGCATTTGTATTGTCAAGTGACTAATTCTGAAGACCCTCCTCATTGACTTTTCTTCACCCCTCCCCACAGGTGTTGTAAAAACAGTAGCTGGAGGCGGAACAGCTCATGAGGGCGGCAATGCAGACTGCATGGATTACCAAACCCCTACAATGGACGGCATAGGAACAGAGGCCAGGTTTAATTACCCCTGGGGTATCGAATTTGACGCCACAGAAAATGTACTGTATGTTGCCGACTGTGTAAGTATACCGTATTTCCTCCCTTAAGTCCCGTTCTAATAAGCCCCCACCCCTACCCCCCCCCCCCCCCCCCCTTTTTCAGGAATAACTGAAAATACTAACAAGCCCCCTCCGTTTATTAAGCTGCCCCCCTTTGTGAGAGCAGAAATTAATAAGCCCTCGAGGGTTAAATAGAGGAAAGTAGATTTTTGATTTTCAATCAAAATGCCAAACCAAACATCACACTCCAGTACTAACCAAATCGGAGAATGTTAAAATTGGTCAAGTACATTCTTTGACGCTTAGGGAATTGTAGTTTCAAACTCTGGCTCAGTGGCACCAAATTGTTGTTAGTATTAGCCCTTCATCAACAAGTACAACATTGTTTTGATTTTATCAGTGGCTCTTTGTCAGAAAATATATCTATTTATATTACACGACTTTGCATCAGTTGCTCAAAATTCGCCACCAAGCCTTGTTACACGAAATTCTTCTCAACCTCTGGCACGTGCCATACTGTTTACACGTAGGTATTCTTTTTGGGAATTCGTGAAGTGAGGCTTAGCCTGCGTGCAGACGACTCCTATACCCTTTTGCGCGTGAAGCAAGGAAATAGGAGTCGTCTGCACGCAGGCTAAGTGAGGCTTGGTGGTGAAATTAGCTAGTCTGACGTAAAAATGCCTAAGGGCTATTTCCAAATATCTTGATCGGAACCGTACTGGGAAAATATCGACCCTCGTGTATTGTACGGATAACCTTTGGTTTTTTGTTTAGAGTGGCTTTCAATTGAGTGGCATAACACCAAACTCTCAAAGCAATTACAATGGCCAATCACAACAAACTTAGTTAAATAACAAATCCCCGCAAATCGAACCAATGAGAACTCGAACCAAATTCACGTAATCGGCGCCAAGCGCGGGAAAACACGTGTGACCATGTCGCGATTGGTTTTGGTCTTGCATCTGATTGGTTGAGTAGGTGGTGCGAGGTTTTTTAAACAAACCAATTCCAGAGCGTAGTAAAGAAAAACCAAAGCAATTCCGGATTATTTTCGACACTCAGTTGAAAACCGCTCTATTTATTACTAGTAATAAGCACACCAAGTTCATTGTTTTAATTTCCTCCATAAAAAAAAACTAAAACAGTTTAACATTGTGTTTCTTTTCCATTGCTTTACAGGGCTGCCCTGAGACAGTCCACAGCAATGACCGTATAAGGAAAATTGACGTCGACACTGGTGAGCGCATTTGATTTATTTTGCAGGGACGATTGAAGAAGATTCACTTGAAAGGAAATCTTGGAATATTGGCGAAGGACCAACAAATTTGCAATTTGCAATCATGCACGAAAAACCATCAGCTATGGAGGTGGAAATACTTTAGAATGTTTCGAAATATGCAATGAAAAGAATAGGCCAATATGTCTGTTTCTTTTTTATAGGCCGAGTGACGACTTTTGCCGGAAGTGCTCAAGGATATAAGGATGGAACAGGCGAACATGCGAAGTTTCGTCACACATCAGGTAAAGCGATAGAGAACAGTCGACAATAGCGTGATATAAAACAGAACAAACTGCCGCATGATATCTAGCAATGCTGTGCTGGAAATACAGTTGAACCTCTCTAACGGCCGTTGTAGGGAAGTTTCAATAAGAGTAAAGTGTATGGATCTGCGCACGGTCGGGGACAAATAGATACAAGGAAATCGCAAGATATTGTCTAATAGTAAAAAGAGGTGTTAATAAAATTTGTTCTCAATACATTTTTTATAATTTTATTACTTTCCTACAGGACTGGCCATCGATCAAGCAGAAAGAGTTTTATATGTGGCGGACAGTGTGAGTTGAGTGTTATTTGTAATACATGCGTACTATCACAGTATTGATAGGTTCAAGTTGTTTTCAAATTTATTTATTTTTTACTGATTTATTTACAAAATTCGCCAATGGCGGATAAACAGATAATAGGACATGGCATCCCCTACTAGGCCTATCTACCCAAAACGGAATAGGAAATGATCGTGAGTGTCGTAAAACCAAAACCAAAGCAATCGCAATTACCAATCACAACAAAGGTAAACCGCACAATGAACCAATGATAACTCGAAGCACTGAAATACATGTAACCGGCGCCAAGCGCGGGAAAGCAAGCGTAGTGCAATTGGTTTGTGTTTTGCATCTGATTGGCTGAGCAGGTGGCGCGAGTTTTTTAAACCAATCATAGAGGATAGAGGATAGTATTTAAGCAAAACCAAAGCAATTCCGGATTACTTTGACTACAATTGAATGTCAATTATTGCACTGTAAATGGGCTTATTTCGAAGATTAGCCAGCATGGCCAGTATAGGAAGCAGCTAGTGAGCGCTGAGGTGTGAAGTGTTACGTCTGCCAAAGAATAAGAATTAAAAGCAGACAAAGGGATACTCTCTCCGTTTCATTGTCTCTTGTTTTCCCTCACGTTGGTTTGGGAAGAGTGGGTTACACCTCTCGTCACCTAGTAGCATGTTTTCAGCAGTTTCAAACACATGTCACGCGTTATGACGTCAGCTAGTCGTCATAGATACAAGTCAAATAGAGCTCCAGCATGCGCAGGACCCGCTTGTTCAAAGCACGATTAAGTTAAAATCCAGGATTAGCATGAATTACGATTTCAGTCGCGTAACTTTTAGTGACGTTTTCTTTTTATATTTCTTGTCGAGAAGGATTCCCCGTGCTCCATGATAATTTTTTGAAACTGTAAAATTTATTTTTATGTCCTTCCCATCGATGCTCCGACATCACGTTACTCGGACTGACCAATCACTTAGCGCTCTTAAAATAGCTGTTTATTAGCAGAAAGTTGAATGCAATTAAGGCGCGCTTTCAAGCACCTAGAACGGGTCCTAACATTTTATTTTACTTCATGATCAGTTAACACGACTGTTTCTTTTGTTGATTATACAGGGAAACGACCGAATAAGGAAAGTTGATCTCAAAACAGGTAAGTCCTGTTTAGCTTACTTCTTCTTTAGGGCGATCGTTGCTGATATCATTGTTTACATCTCGTATTTAGCAATTCACCCGATTAAAAAACAGATATCATATAACTAGAAGAAGCATGTAAAATGTAGATAGTGTGCCAAGTTTCAAACTCTTGCCACCCAGCCATACAAATTTCTGTAAAATTGACAAATTAAAGTAAACTGCTATTGACAGATAAAAGCCTAACTTTTTTTCTTGGCATCAACAGTTGGCTTCCAGGATCAAGTAATCTCTCTATTTGTTCAAAATATTCCTGTATTTTTCTGGCATTTGTGAAGAAGGTTTTATTATTTTGATGCACGCCTTGTTACCTGGCAACTGAAATCCTTTGTCTGGTGACGTCACATGGAAATCAGTGATACTTTCGGTGGACAAGATTTATTCCTCTACCTTTGGTGTGTAAAAATCCGAATTAAACAAGGCTGAGTGAAGAGTCGAGAGCCCAGGTCGCTCACAATCTTGTCGTTGCGCGATCTAAGCCTTCAGTTTTCGTTTCAGCTGAAGTAACGTCATTTGCTGGCAGTGGGGAGTCTGGATTCCTTAATGACATAGGAATCAAAGCCCAGATGTCCAATCCCCAACAACTTGAAATTGACAACATGAAAAGGAGGCTTTTCCTCAGTGACACGGTCAGTTTACATCCGGGCACCACCAAAAGCCTGAGTCGTTTTAATTGTTTTTTATTACTAAGTAGCTATATATGATCTGTACACATCGCATGAATTGTCTTCTTTATCTCCCGTTAGTTCATTGTCTATTTGAGTTAGTTAATGAAAGGTATTTGTACGGGTAACCAAATGGTGACGAGTCAAATTATAACCTTGAAACATTCATTGTAAGTGTACGTCGCTGAGTTCCAGAGTAGAATAATATTTTCGCACTTTTCTAAGAGATAACACACATTATGGTTTTCAAGCATCTTCAGTTTTAAGGCTTTCGTTAAAGTGTGAAGAAGTTGTTAAAATATTGTGTAGTACAGTAGGGTAAAATTAATCACGTTTGGCTTTATGTTTTGTTCAAGTAAAAAGGTAAAGCCGCACTTGGGCCAAACTGGCCCACACTGTCGGAGCTTATCCCTGTTTCCTTAGCATGAAGCTGACTAGGAGGATTGCTACTCCCCCTGGATGGGATGCTTGTCCATCGCAGGTTATCTCCCAGCATTTTGTTGCCGGTACCCATTTATACTCCTGGGTGGAGAGATTCACTGTGAAAGTAAAGTGTCTTACCCAAGAACACAACCCAATGACCCAGGCCAGGGCTCAAACCCGTACCGCTCGATCCAAAGTCTAACGCACTAACCATTAGGCCACCGCGTCTTCCACAGGTAATTGAAGTAATTTTCATGAAATGTGATGTTTTTTTCAACAGGATAATCATGCAATAAGGATCATCTCTTTGCCTGACGGTAAGTTGACGAAATATATGGCAACTATGTGTGTATTCAGAATAGTAATGAAAACCTCATGTACTCATTCCATTTATTTATTGCTTTAGACAGTGCTGTAGGTTTTCGTTTACGTACTGATCTGATGGTTCATTTATTCCTACAGGAGATGTCATAACAATGGCGGGCGGTACTCAGGGGCTCGTGGATGGTATGGGAAGAGATGCTAAATTTTACCACCCAACTGGA
This sequence comes from Desmophyllum pertusum, assembly GCA_029204205.1. NCBI lineage: Eukaryota > Metazoa > Cnidaria > Anthozoa > Scleractinia > Caryophylliidae > Desmophyllum > Desmophyllum pertusum. Next base: position 2,578,830 of record MU826353.1, read on the forward strand.
ATCTCGCTTGATGTGCATTCTGGGATATTATACGTGGCTGATCACGTAAGAGACTCGATACCTTTTTATTTTAACAATAACTCATGTGAAGAATAATGCTTGAACAGTTTACAACGTATTGTGAACGCAGGAGAAACAAGACGAACCATAATGGATAAAAAGAGAGGAAAAATACTGCGGTTCTTCTTTTATCTCGCTGACATTTTTTTCTCGCACGCTATAATTTTTATCGAATTCAGTCTGTTTATAGTAAGCTTACATCTGATTAGACTGTTTTGCAACATAAATGAAAACAGACTGTCCTTCTACTGACGATGAATTTCATCATAACATTGTCAAGATAAACTATGACCCACACCCTCTCAACTTCGTCCCAGGGTTCTCTCTTTTCTTTCCTCGAAAGGACCCTGGGACGGGATATATCAACAGGACAGACACATGCCAAACTGTTCGTTAATCGAGTCAACGAGTAACTCTTACTTCTCAAATAGTTTCCTTACTTCTCATTATATTCTTTGTTTTGATGTGATTATTTTATTATTTTGTGTTTATTATTTTCAGTATAATCATGTAATACGGACATTGGACATAGATAATGGTAAATTGATATATTTTTGCCTGTATTTTTGAAGTAATATATCAAACACAAGAGACGCTGTGTCATCCGTTTTCCAAACACCGAGAAGAGAGATGAAAATACGACGCGTAGCGGAGTATTTTTTATCAAATTCGAGGTGTTTGGAAATGGGATGAAACACTGTCTCGAGTGTTTGATACATCTTCTCAATCTAAACAAAACGTTGGAAAATCTATGGTAATTAAGGCCAGGTATCCAAACCTCTGTCACGGTTATGATTTCCTTTGTTGTAACTAGATGAATTATTAATGAGGTTAAGAAATAGATATCGATATGAAACTAGTAAATGACGTTTTTGTTTGTGACAAACCGAATACAGTTTACTTAATAGATATCGATAAGATACAACAAGAAATATATATTGATAAGTGTAACAAATATTTTGGCCATCGATGTTATTATACGTGGTAACAAGCTCTGAAACTACAGCTAATACTCCATTTCCGGTTAAATTGCCTGTATGTGTGGTGCGTTGGTGCGCTTTTTTGCATTCGTGTGAGTTCGTTTGAATTAGTTTATGATCTTGTGCATTTTTCTGCATTCGTGCTCGTTAATGCGTGTTTGTGTTCATTTCTGCGCGTTCGTGTCCATTATTTTGCTTTCGCGTGCATCTGGTATCGGCTAATTGGAAATTGTACATGTTGTGACTTGCAACATGTTATGTGTAGATCGCTCTAACTTTAACAATTCTGAATAGTTCAATTTGCACCGATGACTGTAATTAAGGCCGTATTCTATTGGGATCAACTGTCTCAGTTAAGTTGGTTGGGTTGGTTGAGCTTTTTCGTGTTCTATTTTACGTTCTGTTTTACGTTCACTTGATTTGGTTGTTCAACTATTTCAACCGGCATCAAACTAGGTTGAAACGTTTGATTTAGTTGAAATGTCCCAATAGAACACGGTTCATCATATTCATCACTATTCGACCTATTCAACAATCCTTTCAACCAAATCAACTAAAAATGGTTTTTCCCAACAGAATACGAAAAAATTCAACCAACCTAACCAACTGAAAACGGTCGATCCGCGAATAGAACACGGGCTGACAGTTATCAACCGTTTCAACCGAAAATGGTTGGAAAAGTGTTCTATTGGGACAGTTTCAACCAAATGAATCAAAACCAGTTGCAGTTGAAACGGTTGATCCCAATATAACACGAACTAAGAGAGGATGATCTAAGAGGAGCATTCTCCCAAACGTGGGTCTCTTCCAATGATATTTTTTGGAAATCTAGTTTTAAGCCTGGTTTTCATATGTCGGGAAAATCCCAGACCATCCCAGACATTCCCGACTCAGGGAGACAAAATAATCCTCGATGATCTGGGATTTTCCCGACATACATGCATGAAAACCAGAAGTCCATAGCTGAGCTATTTTAAGAGCGCTTCCTGATTGGTCAGTTCGAGTAACGTGATGCTGGAGCCTCGATCATGCAGAAGGAAATAAAAATGGCTTTCACAGCATGGCGCGAAACTATTAATAATAGATTTCAAACAAATATCATGGAGCGCGGGGAATCCTTGTCTTGGTTCATACTTTCTTGATGTGATGTAATAAAGGTAAGTGTTATTTTTCTAGGCCAAGTAAGCACACTGGCTGGCGGTGGAAGAGAAGGATTCAAGGACGGTGTAGGAAAAGAAGCGAGGTTTAATTATCCTGAAGGACTTTACTTTGACACAGATCATAACATCCTTTATGTTGTGGAGTTTGTGAGTATCAGTGATTTGTCATTGTTCTTAGCACCATTTCGAGACGAGCTCACAAACACCTAAATCACAAGTAATCCAGCAGTAATGGTTTGATTTTGTAGAACAGTACTCGACAAATGACAGGAACCCATTAGGATGTGAGAATGACTAACGATGGCGAGGATGGAAATGGATTACAATATCGACAGCCTTGAAAGTCGGAAACACCGTGCGACGCAACTTAAACATTCTTTCTTGCCCCGCTCGCTAACTAAACAGTGATCAGCTTGACAAATAAGCGCCACAGTTGTAAAAGCAAAAATGCTCAAGAGACGGCGATCCCGGGGGGGGGGGGGGGGGGGGGTACTCCCTATAATGGACTATACGGGGAGGCTCCGCCCGAAAGGGGTCCTTTTTTAGGCTCGAGGTATGTGAAAGGGTACCCTTTCATATACTTCAACTCGTGAAATCCCTAGGGATTTCACGAGTAAATTATATTATTGTTTGGTTAACATCTACCGTAATGCTTGATGATTTCTGGTGATATATATTGTTCATTAAGTTCATTACAAGGATATAGAAAAGGGATGCAGTGCTTCTACTGTAGGTATGTGAAAGGGGTACCATTTTCATAATTTCTATGGAAGGTATATGAAAGGGGTACCTTTTCTGTGGAAGGTATATGAAAGGGGTACCATTTTCTATGGAAGGTATATCAAAGGGGTACCTTTTCTGTGAAAAATGGTATATGAAAGGGTAAGGGGTTGGATCTCTGGGCGGAGCCTCCCCGTATAAAACTTTTTTGAGTACCCCCCCCCCCCCCCCCCCCCCCCTCCGGGACGGCGATACAATGGTAGGGACTTGTTTATCCTAGCAGAGCCGCAGATGTCGTATCTGGTTTTTGAGCTGTGTATCGCCCGCTTAAAATTTCTTCTTTCAGTATCTCCATCAGAAGCTAAATAGTAAATTTCTTTTTAATTCTTTTTAGGATAGCCATGCTGTAAGGATTGTTACCCCAACGGGTAAGTAGAACTGACTGTATGATCTAGCACCCAATGATATTTCACCATGACTTCAATCCTTTGGTTTACCGTTAGGAAGACTTCTATTCGTTAAATCAGACAATTCTTCTCTTCTCTGGATTTTAAAGAGCTTTTTCCTGCTCTGAGAGTTTCAGAAGAAATAATAATAATAATAATAAAACCTTTATTTGAGTGTCTGACTGGAATAGTAGTGATAAACCACTAAATGGGGACACTGTGTATACATTACTACTAATTATTGCTAAAATACTCGTCTAAAAAACTATATTGGCTACAGAAACTAATTATTGACTACAAAAACTAATTATACTAATTATTATACAAAAAACTAATTATACAATTATATAAAATTATTTACAATATATAAAAATCTTTGTAGGGACATTAAAATTATTTACAATATATAAATATCTGAACCCTGTACGTCTTGCAATGGCAGTACCGCAAGTATAGAACATTTTGCTTGGAAGACTTACAGGATGGTTTGCTGGAAAGTATGCTTCAACCTCTACAATCATTGTTAAAAACCTATGTTTAAATTAGACTATTAAAGGAACTATGTTACTCGCCTCATTCGTGTGGATATTTTACGAAAATTGCGAGAAATGAGTAAAATGGACGCGAGTATCTCTAAAACCATTGAATAAGGGATTTATTATTCCTCTACATTATTTCTTTCTGGTTATTTAATGCGTTTCGAAACGCTCCGTTTTTACCAAAAACGCATCAAAAGCTCCGCGTCCACACTATCGTTTTCGCAGAGTTTTCCCCGTCCACACTAAAACGCTCGAAAACGCTGACATAACAACAGTTATCTGCAGATGCGACAAATAGACGCGCCCGCGATGTTTTCGATGTGAATGACGTCAGCGTTTTCGAAAGCCTCCGTTTTCGCTGTCCACAATAATACGATATGGCTCCGTTTCAAATGTCTCTACTATGGACAGCGTTTTCAAATGTATGTGGCGTTTTCGATGAAAACGATCAGCATTTTCGATCGTTGTAGTATGGACGATAGGCGAAAACACATCGAAAAGTATACCTTTAAACGGAACAAGTATCTGTGATTAAGATTGGGGACGATTGACGAACTTGAAAATTGTAGTCGTCTAAATTTTCAAAGATAAAAGTGATTTTATTTGATCAACAGGTGAAGTTAGTACGCTGGCTGGTGGTACTCAAGGCTACAGGGATGGGGTCGGTGAACAAGCCAAGTTCTTTCATCCCACTGGACTGACTTTTGACCACAGAAGAAAAATTATCTACGTCACAGACCAGGTGACCTTAGTTTAACCAATCAGAGACACTACATGGATCTCTGTTGTTCTACGTAATCAATATGGAATTTTCTGCTCGAATTTCGAACGTGTCTCTCTCTCTCTCTCTCAGTTTAGCAAGAGAGGGATATTCTTACTCAGGATCTGAGCGCGCGAAAAACACAATTCACTTGTTTGGTATTATGCTAATTGAGCATTCGCACACAATTTTTGCACTTCGCTGATTTTTTCAAGAAGAACTGAACCTTTTCTTTTATAATTACAAATCATCGTATTCCATATATAAAACTCAATAACAAATAAAAGCTTTCTTCATTTGTCTTTCAGTTCAATCACATGGTGCGGAGTATCAGTGCTGTTGGTTCAACAGTTGTTGATCCTAACAAATCAGGTATGAAGCTACTTCAATTCAATGTTCAATGAAATGTTTTCAATTAAACCCGCCAATATATGTGTACGTTATGTTGAACCCAACTCACGAGAGGACATTTAGTTAATTATCAACTTGAGTCGATGAAGGTAAATTTAAATTTACGTGGCGAATTTGGACTGAATGCTGACGTTTCGAGCGTTAGCCAAAGAGCGTTAGGCCAAAGGGCTAACGCTCAAAACGTCAGCTTTCCAAATGCGCTACGGCGGTTAATTTACCTTTATCAACTTCAATTTGATAATCAACCAAGTGTTTCACTTGCCTGCTGACGCCGCATAACAGTTTCTTTATTCCAAGCGAAGCCATGGACCAGAAATGTTTCACCGTCTCCTTGTATTGTTCTAAGTAAGAGTTTTCGCTCTGCCATTTCTCTTAGCAGTTTTAGTTTATCATGACTTTGTGAAATGTGAATTCATCCGATATATAAGCTAACGCGTGTTGCTTTCACTTTGTTTTCAGTTCTATCCCGGACTCTCCAGAAGACAAGAAGCTCTCCATATTTATTTGCTTGCTTCGTTTTTTCTGTTGCATTTCTTGTCGTTGTTGCTCTATGGTTTAGACGAAGTGCGCGATATTTACTTAGAACAAGACTTCTTTAGCGATTATGTGATTCTAGTCTAACAGGGACCGCGCACGGGGAGGGGCTGAGGGGCTTTAGCCCCCCCCCCCCCCCCCCCCACTTTTCTAAAAAATAATAAAAAAATGTCCAGGAGTCATTTCACTACAGTAACGTTTTTTTTACTGGAAGTTGGTGATAAAATATTTTCTTTTTATCTGCAGTAGTTCGCAACGGACAAAAGTTGCAATGACCATTAGCAAAATAGACGCGATTACAACTGAACAAATTAATATCAAGAGTTAAGATAACTTAGAGTTGATTGACTTTATGCTATTGAGCAGCTGTATCTTTCGTTTTATAGAGAACCGTTTTTATGACAACATTTTATCGCCATAGATACTTTAAACTGAGACTGATTATACACAGCTCTGGACATCGCGGGACACGGGAATCCTGCGTGATAGCCAACAGAGAAGCGCACATGGTAAAATGCCCCGACCCCCCTAGATAACTCACGCGTTCGCATTAGCCCCCCCCCCCCCCCCCCCCCCCCCCCCCACACACACACACACACACACACACACACACACACACACACACACACACACCAAAAAGGGCTGCGCGGGCCCTGTCTAATTATTGTAATTGGTATTTTTTAATTAGTAGTGCCATTTTCCAACAAATGTGATGTATTTTTTTGTCCTCACCGAAAGTTTACCAATAAAATTCAACCAATAAAACACTTCATTATTCAACAAATTATCACGATGCTCATATATGATCAAGAAACTCTTGTTATCTGTCCTCTGTACATGACAGATATTCTGCGGTATATGTAGTTTGCCATATTTGGAAGTGTCCTCAAAAAGACTCGTCCGACATATTGGAAAGCGCTGCTGAGTTTTAAAAGACTTTTAGAACATATTGATACTTTTATTTTGCGACTCGTTAACAATTTGTTGAATCAGTACTAATAAAACAATTTTCCTGCTCAATCAAATTGCAAGAATTGTCGGAGGCGGAGAAATTGGAGTCGACAACTCCGCCTCTCATAGTTTTTGCATTTTGATTGCCCAGTTGAAACGACCGATCTCATGGTGACGTCAGATTCTACACTCGAGTTCCCTCATGTAAAACGTTTTTCCTGTCCCTCCCTATTTCATATAAGATCACTTATAATATCCTTTATTCTGAATCAAGCATATGCAGTAAATACTTGAAGTATTTGCATTTCGGCAAGAAAACATATTGAAATTGAAATCTGCATTTCATCATCTTCCATTATTTTGCAACATTTGCTCCGGCTATCAGATCGACGATTTCATAATTTCCACACTTGTGAGCTATATCCAGAGGGGTTCTTCCCTCGCTATCCAAGGCTTTGATATTAGCGCCACTTTTAACCAAGAGCGTAGTAACCCTGACCGCGTTACAAGCGGCGGCGACATGCATCGGGGTGCTGGCTTGCCAATCCAGGGCTTCTATTTCGGCTCCACGGCCCAAGAGCACATTTGTAATGTCATCTCGGTCTGATTCCGCTGTTCGGTGTAGGGGCGTGTTACCTTCATTATCCACAGCGCGGATGTCACAGCCATGTCTGATTAACAACTCTGCAGTGTCACACGTCCAGCGTGACCTGGTAAACCTGACGCAGTAAAAAGATACACTTAGTGTCTGGTGTCGAGGGAAACAACCAAAACTAGCTACAACCCCCGTCACATTTAGTTGAAACACATACAAAACCTTCAAATAATAAGCAGAACAACTACTAAATACTTGTCTACACCCCCTTCCCCCCTTTCAATGTTGGAAAATGGCAAAATGTACTCGTGTGTTCGTTCTAAGTGTTTTATCAACATTGCACAGGGGTGGGGAGGGGCAAAACCAAAGCGTTTCAACAAATATGACGAGGGTTGTAGCTTCCCGAGGGACCAGTGCCTTGTTATACAGTAGCAAAAAATAAAACTGAAAAGGGCGAGCATTAGTCTCGTTCTCAGTTGTTATTTGGGTCGTCACGCAACGCTTCTCCACGTGACGACCTAAAGGAGACAAATTCAAACTGTGTTGTATTCCGCACGTGGTACAATTGTCAAACTGTCGAATTTTTTCATTGAAATTTAGTCATTACCATGTGGCAAAGAAATAACCAATGAGAACGCGCGTAAGATCCTGAGGTTAGTTTCACACCCATAAATCGCGCGTTGTGTTTATAACCTCGTTCACAGGGTCTCTCTTCTTCTCGCACCTCTCTTAGTCTCTGGAACAAGAGATTCCCTGGGAACGAGGTTGATTGAATCAAAATAAAGCAAGTTACAGTTAAAAACAAGCAATGCTCGGCTGTTTTTAGCATGCTCTTTTTTATAATCTTACTGTTTTGCTCAGATGAACGGCTCGAAATATATCAGAAATACAGAACACAACGCTTTAATTTTTTTTTAACAAATTTAATTAACTAAATAGTTTAAACGTGACTTTGAGCAAGCATGCAGGTGCATGAGTAATAAAGAGCGCGAATTGGAGGGGCTTCCGCGAGGAAGTCCTCGTCCTTTTCGACAAAATGATTGCTAAAAGGCAACTTACAGTAAACAGTAAGGGGATGAAAAGAATAATTAATTATTGTAATAAGTTATCAGTAATTTTAAAAGTGAAATCGTATGTTTTAATGATAGCGCCATAAGTATCCATGTAAAAAATCTGGCTTACTTTGCTCTGGAGCGTTCACACTTCACAGCAGAAATGAGATGTAACGGGGTACTACCTTGATTGTTCCTTGCTCGGACATCAGCTCTGTTTCTAAGCAACAGTCGCACTGTTGTTGGATCCGTGATCCACTCCGCCACCAAATGAAGTGCACCGTTGCCATCGATGTCACTTTTCCTGACGTCACACCCCTTCTCGACCAATAGCGCTACAGTATGGTATTTCCACACGCACCTTCTGCAGCCGTGCGTGCATTCACACTTCGCGCCGATTGCTTTATGAAGAACACTTTCATTGCGCTTGTTGCACGCGTCTATGTTGCAGCCATTTTGTAACAGCAGTTCCGCAGTGTGTGTGTTACGATTATTGGCGGCGAGATGCAGAGCTGTATTGCCATCGCTATCCACATCGTGAACATCAGCGCCTTTCTGAATCAAAGTCTGGGAAATTTTACGGTTGTCTTTAAACCCCGCAGAATGATGCAGAGCTGTGCGGCCAAGCTTGTCCTTCGCTGTTACATCAGCGTTGTTTTCAATTAAGACTCTGACAATAATCTCAGGCCTGCGGGAGAATCTTATCGCTCGTATTAACGGAGTACATCCTTCGGAGTCAGCGGCATTTACTTTACTGCCATGCTCAAGAAGTTGCTGCACAAGTTTGACCGAGGAGCATTCAGCCGCCATGTGTAGCTCTGTTCGTCCTCGTGGGTCAGTGTTACCCACGTTACTACCAAATTCAAACAATAGGTTAGCTATTGCGACGCTAAACCGTTCGTCTCCGAGGAAGGTGTGAAGATTCGTGTACACGTTATGGAGTGCTGTGTACCCTTCTCCGTCGACCAAGTTCACGTCGGCGCCGTGGTTCAGCACTAGAGAAGCAATTTCAATATGTCCTTCACTTACAGCTAAACAAAGTGTCGTGCGATTAGAACCATCTCGTGAATTGACGTCACTTCCATATCGCACAAACACCTCCGCCATCTTGATATCTCCATAGGAGCAAGCTATGTGTAATGGCGTTTGACCATCGCAGTCTTTAGCTTCGCGATCAACACCTCGCTGTAGTAATAATTCTGCAAGAGTTGTTTTGCCATTCTGTGCTGCGATGTGAAGAGGAGTTAAGAGGCTTTCGTTTGCGGCGTTTAGCTCAGCGCTGTGACGTAACAGAAGCTTTACTACGTCATCGCTGCAGTATGCGACTGCAAGGGACAGCGGTTGGTCGCCTGTGACTTCTTCAGCATTCAGGTCGCTGCCATTTTGAATTAACAACTCGGCGATTTCCACATAGCCTTCCTGTGCTGCAAAGTGCAATGGAGTTTTACGATTGATGTCATTTTCATTAACGTGGGCTCCCTGTTGCAGCAATAGACTGGCTGACTCTTTCTGATTATAAATCACTGACATGAACAATGGCGTCTGACTCTCGTGGTCACGTGCGTGTATATTCCCGCCTTTTTCAACCAATAACCTCACCATGGCAACTTGTCCTTCTTGAGCGACATAATGCACAGCTGTTCTTCCAAATATGTCATGCGCATTGACATTGCTGCCATAGCGAAGCAACAGCTCGGTGGTTTCTCGATGATTTTCAAATGAAGACAAGAACAAAGGCGTTTTACCCGAGGCTCTCGCGTCTACATTACTTCCTTTTTGAAGTAAAAGCCGGACTAAGTCAGTGTAACCTTTAGAAGCTGCCAAGTGAAGTGCAGTAAACCCCATTTGCTCCGCAGTGTGAACACTGCTACCTTGAGCGAGAAGGAACTCCACAGTCTCGTAATGTCCTTTCTCTGTCCCCAACATCAAAGGCGTACAACCGCTGGACGATCTTGAATGAACGTCGGCGCCATGTTCAATGAGGATGGCTGCCGTCTTAGTGTGGCCATTCTTGGCGGCAAAATGTAATGGCGTCATTCCTCTATCACTAACATCAGTCACGCTAGAACCAACCTCTATTAACATCAGAGCAGTTCTCGTTCGACCATTTTAAAGCGGCGTAATGAAGCGCTTTCATTTCAAATTTATCGTTCATATTAATGTCGGCTCCTCTCTCAAGCAGAAGCTCAGCGAAAATTGTCGTGTTACGCGCAACTGCTAGCATCAATGGCGTGACTCGATTAGCGTCACGCGACACTTCATTTGGGTCTGCACCAAGATCAAGAAGTCTTTTAAGATGTTCCCACTTTCCTCTTCTAGCGGCGAGAAGTAACAGAGATTTGGACTGAAATTCCAGAAATGCTTTTTCTAGAATCTTGTGTATCATCGCATGATTGTTAGTCTGAGATGAATCGCAGATGTCCAAGGCTTTCTTTCCTGGACATGACGCATAGTTTTCGGTGCTGATAGTTAAGGCAATGGCATTGTCTAGTTTCCCAGGGCTGTAGCTTATGATTATTTGAACAGTTTCTAAGTCGCTTTCTAGGCAAGCGGCGTGGAGTAGGCTCAGTCCACTGCGCTTGTCCGTAGCCGTGGCGGCCTGGAAAGCTAATGATCGCAGAGTCATCTGTAAGAAAGAGAAATACGAATAAGCACGAAAATAAAATGTTTTAATTAGAAAAACTATCCAATATAAGAAGGTCTAAGAACTACCGGAAGGCAAAACAAGCAAGTTAGTCGACTATCAATCTGTGTCAACCAATCCTTGTTTGGTTCATTATTACCTCGATCCCTTAGTCCCAAAAGAGGGACTGCTCGTAGGCTTCTCGTTGTACATCATAAAAATGACTTATAGCCATTCTTACATCGTAAGTAACCGATTCAGGAATGTTTTAGAGCTTCTAATATAAATCATGACAGTGACCGGTTTAAATTTGCTGAGAATAGCTCTCGTCGGTTACGACATCAAACAACATTACCTGCACTGCACGGACCCTTATTATTATTAAACCACCTCGACTGTAAAATTTATAAGGTAAAATCTTATCTTAAATGACCTGTGTATGTAATTCCGTCTTGGTCCGTCTTTTGCTAATACGCTTGTAATACGCGACATGTAACAAACTCCGAAAATTTTAATTCTAATGACAGTTTGGATCACTAGTGACTACAACAAAGTAATCTGACGTGGTCAGTGCGTGGGCCCCCATATCAAAGGACGATTTTGCCGAGTCCCACTAACTCAACATATTTGTTACAATAGTCGTTCAGTTTCCCTTTGCAAGCTCTATACAGTTAGCTTTTTCATAGCGTTTACCTTCTTTTAACTATGTCAGTGTGCTTGCTAATTGATCAGTATTTCGGCTACTTGTCACGCAACGTATTGACCAAGCATGACGCGTTTAAAATGATACAATTTGAAGCGCTTCAATGTTGACTTGTCGAAGTAAAAGCCTATATTATCTGTATCGGACAGATTATTATATGAAGGAGAAACAAGCTTAAATTAGTGCCCGAGTTTTCATCCATCTTTCGCTTGACTTCTTAAAGGATCATAACTACTCATTCATAAAATTAAAAGACAGATTAAAGGACATCGGAGTATTAATCATAACTGTAGAGACCGGCGTCTTCGTTTTGCGAGGGAAATAACGTTGCTTAACTTTATCTTCAGAGCACAAATGTTATGGTTAAATTCAACATTATATTAAGCCAGATTTGTTCGAATGAGATCTCATCTTTACTATAACTTCCAGCACACAAACTCCAAGAAATAAACTTCGTACTTACCATCTGGGCTTCAACCATGATATTATTCCCTTCCATGCTGGGCTGTCTTTCAATCCTAACACATAGGATTCCTGAAAACAATGACTTATTCGTACCCAACAAACACTAGCGGCATGTCACCGGTTTGTTTTGTTTCGCTTGACTTCTTGCAGATAAAAGACTGATGCCTTTTATTACTACAATTTCTTACAAACATTGCTATGGCAGCTCATACGTGACAGTCTGCCAGAGGAATCAATAAGAGGACTGGGTACGAATCCAGACAGCTCTCTTAATTGGTTGCAGCACATTGCACGCCGGAATTGCACGAATATTTTGAACACTTAGTTTCTCTTGTTTGAACCAATTATAACAGAGCTAGACAAACACAAAACGACAACAACACTCAATGCATTCCACAATCAATCGAAAAAGATGTTGTGCGTGTTAGACGTACAAGAACCTCCTATTAGCTACCTCCGCTCAAATGAACGACCCAAATCATTCATCATTGGGGGACCTTTTGGCGCGAGAACCTCGGGGGGGGGGGGTCCGGGTAGAACCTCTCTGAAGGTTTTGAACGGACAGAAAATCAATCTTGAAGTGAAAAGACATCGTTTTCTGTTCTTTATCGTTGAAAACGTCTAACAAAAAAATTATCTATTTGCGTGTTACTTTTCACTTCGCTCTCTGTTAGGCATCACATGCACTTGGCCATTAATTGGCTGAACCCTACAGCACTTGACTGGAAGATAATTTTTACAACGTTACTGGCTAAAAAGATGGGAGACGGCACGCAGTGGCCTAATGCTTAGCGCGTTGGACTCCGGATCGAGCAGTCCGGGTTCGAGCGCTGGCCTGGGTCACTGTGTTGTGTAACGACACTTATATCTCAGTGCCTCTCTCCACCCAGGAGTATAAATGGGTACCGGCAACAAAATGCTGGGAGATAACCTACGATGGACTAGCATCCCATCCAGGGGGGAGGGTGCTTCTAGTCGGCTTCGTGCTATGAAATCCGGGATAAGCTCCGGCACTGGGGGCCAGTTTGGCTAAAAAGCAGCTCGATTCCCTATTTCCGGTGGCCACTATTTCCTATGACCACTGGATAATATGGCTGGATTATCTGACCAATGCAGAACGTTTTAAAAAAAACCAGGACTGATGCAAGAACACGATCAAACTCACAGCTGGGAATTAAAACGGGCTCATTTTATTTAACTCTTCCTCGTTAATAAAGGAGAGTTGTCACATACACGATATAGTCAACACTGTTATTCAAAGAAATGCGCACAAATTTTCTTACAAACACCAGTTTATACAGGTGATGCTATGCTATAAAAATAGGGCTAACAGTTATACGAGGGATCTACTTCTGGTTCGTCTAGTGATAAATGAAAAGCGCAAAAGAGAACAATGTCCGCGCGAAATCTCGTGCGATATCCAGAAGAAGAAAAAAAAGAACTGCTCGCAGTTAGTATCCCACACTCGTCACGCATTATTTTGGCTTGTCACGCAATCTTTCCTCTCCAATGTTCATTAGAGAGGATTGGAGAGGGTGAAAAGTCAGAAGATTGCGTGACGACTTAGAAGATTGTGTGACGATCATGGGAAGTTAACTGCTAGCTGTTTACAAACCTGCAAAAAGTAATGATATAATTTGACGAATCAACACGTACTAAGAGTTTCGTTACAACTTGGTAGCCATGAGCATGCATAAGTACTCCATCAGATCACCAACGGCACTGCTGTAATCGTCCTGTTGTATTTAGGAACAAAACTGCCCAGTCCCCCGCCATAATTTGGACGGCACGTGACATTGGCGAAGAAGCGATACTCATCGTACGGCGCTTGTATGCTCTGCAGGTCTATAGCAACCTAAAATGAAACACAAAGTAACAATAATAATAAAAATCGGCACGCAGTGTGGACTTATGGGTTGTTTCCATTCACCGAATTTGCTTTCACTTAGTCGCCTACATTTAAGATCTTCCTTTGGTTTTCTGCACTGTCATAGCGCGCACCGGTTAACGACCATTTCATACTGAAGAAGGCACCATAGACCCGGAATGTATGAACGTTTTTTTACTTTTATCGGCACAGAAACATTTTCATTCTAAAATTACCCTAAGGCAGTGCATTCCTGTAATTTAAAGAAATGCCCGGCAGCTTTACCTGTGTGTTGTATCAGATAGAAAACTTTGTGTGTGCCGGCATACGTTTCTGGCAACTCCCATATCAGCACGTTTGGTCAACAGGGTGGCATAATAGACCAAACGGCGAAAGCTTTTCGAAGGTCTACAAGACCACATAATCTCCATAACCATCACTAAGCGATCAGTAGCGTGAAACCAATCTTATTGATCTTTTTCCTATAATGTCTAAAATCAAGCGTTCATCAACATCCAGCGTTATTATATTTATTTCAACAGGATTACTGACTTTCAGTACAGGACTGATCACGGCGTGCTTATACTAAGTAGAATACTTGCATTGCTGAATGCTGGCACAGTTGATATCATGAACAACAGGGGCTAATTCTTCGTGAAAGCGTTTAAGGACCCAGGCAGGCACGCCATGTTCCCTGTGGCTTTCCTGGGATTCAGGTGTTTCAGGATCTGCCTCACTTGACAGACACTGGGAGTGGGTGGGGGCCGATCTTTAAATTCCTCTGCCAACTCACTGGCGGACAGTGATTGCAGATGGTCACTACGCCAAGAGGAAGCTACAAAGGTGAGCTCTTTCTTAGTTGAAGCAGTAGGTGTCAGCGATTGACTCACCATAGAACACCGCACAGGGCCAATTTTCTTTTTACGCCCACTTCAAGATGGCGGCCATTCACGTTTTTGTAATTTTTTAAGCAACTGAATATTGTATTTGAAGATAACCAGTGGTTTACTGTTTGGGATTAAAAAGTGGTTGGGATTATGTTGCTAAGCAAAGATTTATGATTTATTCTTAGTAAACCGGTTAGTATTTACATATTGTTATGGGGGATCGTTTTTGCATCAAAACGTAGTGGTTCGGGCAGCTAGCGGCTCCACTATATTGTACTAGGGAATCAGGTTACTGTGGGTTCGAATCAACTCAATTCGTAAATTTTGTTCTCTTTTTTGTAGAAAAAGTCTTAACGCCGCCATCTTGAAGTGGGCATAAAAAAGAAAATTGTTCGCACTGGGAGTAGATGCATTTAAACCACTTACTCGGGTTCGAGTTGCGACAAACGAACGAAGGAATCAACCAACCAACCAACGAAGAAATACGAAGCAATAGCTGTTTGTTTTTTCTCGGGATAAAGAATGTCATGTCATTAAAAACCTGGCACTTACCTTCTCAGCCTTTTCAAAAGCTCTGATGAGATTTTCGCCAACAACCTTTCTCACATCCTCGTCTGAGTAGCCTCTCTCCAAGAGCTCGGCTACAAGATCAGGAAACTTTGTGATATCTTCCAGGCCTGTTGGTAAGCTGAAATGTACGACCAATATTAAATAACAATTTAATAGAATGGTTATTTGCCAACGAGTCAGCGGAGCGAAAACGTGAGGCTGATTCGGCGGCAGTTACATGCAGAAAAAATCTCAGATCCAATGTGGTTTCCGGTGTAAGTGAGATTTTTTTGGCCATATTAGGATGTAGTTGATATTTCGCACGAGCCAATCAGAATATTATTTTTTCTTTGTGACGTCACTAGCGTTCAAAGTTCAAGAAAACAACAATAGATCGTTTTCACGTGACGTCATCAAAATGCTAAATTCAAAACTATTGATCCTACAAAGCTGTTGTTTCAGTATATTCTATACATCAGTGTAGTTAGTAGCTGGGGAAATGTTTGCGCCAGCAGATTGCTTTGTTTTGGAGATAAAACATTTTGAAATTTGAGACGGCCTGGCTCAACGTGACCTGAAATGTTACAGAAACCAATATTGTCGCACTTTTTAAATACTTTTCAGATGTGCTAATAAGTTAAAAATGATAACTAAACCATTCAGAAGTGAAAACTCATGACTTTGGTAGCAAAATCTTTTTTCTTCTCGCACACATTTTTGGCCGCCATCTTGGCGTACCAAACTGGTACACCAATATGGCGGACCCATACTAAGTTCTGTAATTTTCTGAATATGGTTTTCCCAATAACTTCGCTGCAATGAATTATTATTATTACTAGGAATTTCATTATGAAAGTGATTGCTGGCGAAAGTTCAATTCACCATTTCAATACTTATATTGTAGATACATATCAAGTCTCATTGTATTAGATGTTTTTAATTTTTAAACACTATTGTAAATAATTTGTTTTACTCCAGGAGTAACAGTACTTTTCCAGTTTGATTGTTTTTTGAAAATATATATAGTGTGACATTGAATGCCTTTTGAAGGTAAGTCTTGTTATTGATAGCGTGACAGTGTCACCAAGGTGACATGGAACATTTTTTACTTGATTATATGGTACCTGGTAGAGTTTTTAACGAGAAATCAATCCCAAGATCTTTGTACCCGACGAGAAATTGAGCCTAAGATCCTTATAACTTGACTAGAAAAAGTACCTAAAGAACCTTTTAGTTTCACCAGCTTACACAGCGTTCAACAGTATTTACTAAAGAATCGTACGATGTACTTTCCCAAATCACGCGCTAAATGAATGCGTGTGACGTCACATAATGTGGACTGAGCGCTGCGTCCCGCCGCGTTCAATGTACTTTCCCCGGGCTGCTTACAATTAAATGGAAAAATGCCCGGAAATTTCGGCTTAAAATGAGTACAACTACATAACAGCGTTCAACAGCGTATTCAACGTTCAACAGTATAAAACGTACAATCGTACAAAGTACCAGATGTACTTTCCTTATCTCTAAAAAAACTAAACAAAAGATTTGCAAAATCACGAGCTAAATGAATGCGCGTGACGTCAAACAATGTAGTGATCGCAGACCGCATGCGGGATTCTGACATCCGAAAATTTTGAATCAACTCCGCTTAGCCATACAACAGGGATACCAACACGTATACACAGGACCTCCAGAATAGTGTGCTGCCTCACTAAGGTTCACCAGCAATTATTATTATTATTACTATTATCAGTATTATGAACACTACCAAACCAAAACTTGGGGAATATATTTATTTCCACCTACTCTACAATCTCTGAGTTTGTTGATGTTTTTGATGCACGATCTTGTTATTTTGGTTAAAACGGTCTATATAAAGATTGCTGCTGTATGATCAGCCACAAAATTTCAACTTGTTAGCACGAATAGAACAGAAGATATCGAGGTTCAAAGTTTGGTACCATCCCATACAAACCTCTCTAATTTTGCGTCTGTTCTAAACTGAAGGAACAGACGCAAAATTAGAAGGGTTTGTATGGAGAAATTAAAACCTGAAGTGCCCATATCTCGGCCGCAAAATGCAATGGAGAGCTAACTTTTGGCAAGTGGACGGATTTTGGCATGCTTCCTCCGAATAGCTGATCAAATTGTATAATTTCGCAAATTTAATTTTTGTGACGTCATAACTTTAGTACTCTATTTATCATGAAATTGCTGAGGCGGAAACAATCTTTTGTTAAAATCCGAACAAAGTTCACTAAAGTTTCAAGTTAGACACAAGGCTCGCAAAAGAGCTTTCAATAGGCCATTTCCGAGTTGCCTTCTGCCTCTGTTTCAAAATGAGTCCAAGTGCGAAACCATTCATATGAAAATGAGTTTGACCAAGAGAATATAATGGACAGAGAGCGAAACTAGGGGCGTTGGCTGGGATATGTGAATTTCACTAAAGTTATTTTAAGAATATGCTAATTTTAAGCGTACGCACTTCCGGTGCTGGAAATCAACAGAGTTGCGAGTAATGGCGCCTGTTGAATATTTCAGTATGGCTTTCCCAAGTGGAATTTAGACTTCGGCATTGATATTGATTAACTCTGTAGAAAGTGTTCCGACAGTTAAACGACTTCCGAAGATGCTAAAAGTGTTTCGGATAAATTTTATACTCATACTGGAAGGTTTGCGAAGATGTATCGTCGAGCGAGCGAAAACATCAGTGGCATCGAAATATATTATAAACGCGGAATTTCGGCTGGAAAGGCAATCAGAAGAAGTCCTCGAATTGCGGTCAAGGCTAAAGCAAGCTTTCCAAGAAACGGAAATAGTCCGAAGAGTTTCATCGATCGAAGTTCTGATCTTGAAGGAATCGCGTAACCTGATCTCTCCCTGCACTTCGACAGCTGACTTCGAATTCGAACTTGAAGCCATGAATATCATCATAGCAGGCTCAGTGTTTTTCTAGGTAAGGAGAAGAGCTAGATAAGGTATCCTTCCGGTCACTATAAGTTACACGTTTTTATTCATAAAACTATCCAGGAAGGACAAATGGATTTAATTTGGGGGAACGTGTTGTGGTAAATGTACACAGGGTTTGTATGTATCCGGCTGGCATACACTTTTTTTTTCTTTTGTAATAATTTTTTTATAAGAATATTGAGGCTGGTGATTGGCGAAATATTAAGAACACGCTAAGAGTATACTATACCCAAGGCTGAGAATGAGAATTATTTTGCATGTTGATAGAAAATAAAATACAATAAAATCACATAATTTATATATTTATTTATGTTTTTAAATGAACTTTATAACACCATTGAAAAAATGGTAAATATGTACCATGTATATATACTTCTTTCCTTTTTTTTAAATCAAAGGTTTTCCTTGTCACATCCGTATTATTTTACTGATTCTATACTCTGTAATCTTAGAATGTATTAAGAATATTTCCAGCCTAAAATCGGCAGAAAAATAAGAATATTCAGCCTGGGCATGAAAAATATACATTCTCTGCATTCTTACAAAAAAGTGTTGCTGATGACAATGCTATATCTCGGACAGTTGATTCTGCGGGGGGGGGGGGGAGGGGGGGTGCTGTCCAGGCAGTCAAACCCTGCCCTCTGTTTATGACAAAATATTTGCACTTCCCCTACCCTGTTTATGACATTAATTTACATGGTAGGTGTTTATTTGAGCATTTGATTACTGGCAGTGATATGTTGTCGACATTTATAATAATCATTGGACACAAGGTTGGATGGCAGCTGGGGCTGCAGAAAATTAAATGTCAGGGAAATACTTCCTGGTAACTGAAGGGAACCCATGTATATATACATACTTTGTCTATGACTGCGTTGAGTTCTAGGTCGAAAACCCATACCCTATTGGGCGGCACATCCCCATATAGGCTATATATGGGAGTACTCCCCTCCTGAAGCATATTTGGAGGAATCTCATACCACCAGCAAACATGAAAAGGTTGCAGCAATTTTCTAATATTGCTTTCATGTAGTATTGTGCATGCTTCTTTCTGTGGTCACAGGGCTAAATTATTTATGGGAGATAATGTTACCAAGTTTTTGTTCTGCAAGATTCCCACACAAACCCTTCATATATCAGCACAAGATTTAAACTCCAAATAGTCCTGAATATAAATTATACTTTTCTTTTCTATTATTATATTCTACTATTCATAAGAGGAGACAATAATAGAAATCACCACGTCAAGTTCAGGAAAAGGATTATCATTCTCTATTGCTTTAGCTCCAGAACCTGGTAGAGCTATGTAGTGATGTCCACTGTTTATAGTATTTAACACTCTTACTGAAATTTTAAGTTACCAAAATTGGGCTATTCTAAGTAGCCCATATCAAAGTATTCATAGTGAATTAGTTATTTTTTCTTTCAGTTTTAGCATACAAATTTTTTTTCCAGGAAATTGAATTTCCAAGGTGGCATCTTTGGTTGATTAAAGACCAAGACTGATTTTAATATCATGTAACTATTCTTTATTTCTCAGATTGGAACCAAGTCTAATAAATTATTACATTATAGTGTTGTGACAAAATTCATGGTTGCCTGTAAATTGGTCAATCATCTGTTTTGTTTCTCTTTTGGTATGTTTGTTAAGCAGAGTAAGAAGTGTCATGTTGGGCAAGCCTCAGTCATAACCCCATTTGCAAATGTTTACAAGCATCATAGTATTATATGATGATACCTGATAACTCATGTAGGGACTGAGAGCTGTAGTCATAATGTTTCAATTGCTGCTGTTACCAGTTTAATATTGTAATTATAAATTGAAAGGTTGTAATATGAATAATATTATTGGAAAGGGTTTCATTGTTATTGAGGTTACCGTAACAATATGTCTTGATTGTTATTCTGTACTTAAGGCCTATTTTCAATATTTTCAATATTTTTTTTAAACTTAGTTGTGGGTTTTTTTTTAGGCAGGGCTGGGTAGATAGGCCTAGTAAGGGATGCCATGTCCTATTGTCTGTTTACCCGCCATTGGCGAATGAAGTAAATAAACATAAAATAAAAATAATAAATTCTAACTAATGGCTCCAAGGCTAATAGGGGAATGAAACAAATTAAATTAATATTTCATCTCTCAACCTTGATGTGATTTCTTTTGTTTATTCCCCTGAGCCTTGGAGCCAAGTGAAGAATTTTAAGAAATTGAAATTGGCAAATTTCTCTATGAATTATTGATACATGTTGTTGCTTGTGAAATAAAAAAAAAAAATGTTTTGGAGCACATTATATTCAGATTACTGTCAAGGTCACTAGTGACTTGAAGCTTTTGTAAGGATCGTTTTGTTAGTCTTGTTGTCTTCTCCATCCACCCACCCACCCCACCCCAAGGTTTAGACATACATGTAGTGCAAATATTTCAATTTGATTCAAATATAATTAGTTATAATTTAAAAAATACCGTACATCACTTTGAGCTACAAAACTATATTATTCAAGAACTTACAAGAATATCAAAGAAAGCAGACAAGTTTTTATGAAGCTTTACCTTGTTTAGATTTAATAGGAAAACGAGGGGTCAAATACCATTTGCAACGCATTGTTAGGTATCGTATGCTTTTGTCAGAACGTCCTTTATAATTCCAGACACGAGCTGTATATAAATGGAAAACATGTGGTTCACAAGATCTCGAAGTTCATTGTAGTGAACATTGAGATGTCTTCAAGAATATATAAGCTTAAGCTTTCGATGCGATTCGCCCAGACTGTCTCTCTGACACCGAAATTCCAACGCATGTGACGTTTTCCTTCTAACTTCACGCAAAGATCATTGAGTTCTTCCTTCGTAACAGGCTTTGTTTTTTTAATTACTTCGTTGTACCAGGTCGTACTCGAGGATTCGCCGCCATCCCTTCAGTTGCTTTGTGTTTCAAGAGGTTTCCGACGTCGACGTATTGTTCGAATCGGCAGTTTTATCCTTTGCAGAAAGAGTGCTGATCCCTTGTTTGTTACTAGAGATTCGTTTCCCTTTTGATTTTTCTCTTGTAGACTTTTTTCCTCTCCTGTTGCCCGCCAATTGTGAGGTTTTCCCGACATAATCACTGTCGCTGCCATCGTGCGAAGTAAGCTTTTAAAATATCTGGAAGCATACAGCGACATCACCTGATCGATGAAGAATCGCCCGTTTCTCAACTCAACTATTGAATCCGGTATTTTCCCTAGCGAGCCATTGGATTCGAAATAAATTGTCTCCCATTCTCCCGAATAATCCCTCAAGAAATACCATTTTCCTTTGGTTAGAAAGTCGCTTTCGTCGATAAAAATTTTCTCCGCGCGGACCGCCATTGCTTTGAGATTTCGCGCTCACCCAGTGTGCAGCGCGCGCGTGCGGACTTCCGGTTTGCGTGGTTAAAAATAACTTTAGTGAAATTCACATATCCCAAGGCCTTGACTGGGCGTGTCCTTCTCTGTCCCTTATATTCTCTTGGTTTGACTTAATTTGTGAGTAAAACACATTTTCATATAAAAGGTTTCGCACTTGGACTTGTTTCGAAACAGAGGTAAAGGGAACTCGGAGATGACATATTGCAATTTGGCGGGAACGATTGGAGATGTCATCTTGTACTATTAGCACTTCTTTGTCGACGGTGCTTTAAATTACATGCAAATGATGTTTACAACTGGTACGAGTCTAGCGCACTTGGAGATTTATTTAATGGTGCTTGAACTAAACACGGACATTTCGATGAGATTAATTTATTCTATTAATCTATCCTATTAATCTAATTAAATCTATTCTTTGTCTATTCTTGGGAAACTTGTTTGTAAAAACAAGAGGAAACATGCTTTGCGAGCTTTCGTTGAGTAAATTGTGAAGGAGAAAGTTGGAAATTATTATATTTTTTGTGTCGTGGAAACATGAACTATATCGTAAAGTTATGCCGGCAGCAGGTGAATATAATGTCAATTGTACTTTTTCCGGCACTCTAAACATGCACTGTGTTTTTTACGTCACGTTTGAAGTCTGAAGGTCAATAATACTGAGCAATCAGGCGCTTTTGCTAGAGGAACTTTAAGGGGGATTCTTGTTCGTCTAAGCAATACTCAAAGATTGACTTCTTTCCTGGTGTATTTAATGGACTCTCGACTTGTTACAAGGTTGTGGTCACAGTGTTACAAATAATGGTACAGAACTTCGTTGTCGTCCCCTTTTTATATTGATCGGTTTGAGACGTCAGCAGTTGCCTTATCAACCGTCATTTAAGGTTGGTAACTAAGGTAGTCGGCCAATCCGATAGCTGAAACCAAAACTAGGAGTGCCGTTTTCGCTAGGACGAAAACCACTTCTTTTACAAATTTCGTTAACGTCTCTAAGTTCCCCAATCAATATAAAACGACTACGACAATATAAAAGTTACAAAGATCATTTCTACCGAATAAAATTCACAATAAATAACAGGGATACAAGAAAAATCTTCAGTCAAAGACTGTTACACAATATTCAAATGACCAGGTACCAAGTACCTCCTTTTTCCATAAATTACTTTAAAAGTTGTTTATCAGTTACAGAACAAAAATTAATTACTTCCGTACGTGTTACATGTTTCCTTCGGAGGAAACCGAAACACAAAAGATTTGCCGAAGTAAATACATTATTTATTCAGTATGTACTTATTAAGTCAAGCAGTTATCTTAATTACATCTTAGTATAGATTAGTATGGTCTCATATCAGAAACAGTAAGATTAGTAGAAAACTCGCTAACAGAATAATATTTAAAAGTAAAAATAATTTGTCCAAAGTCGGGTAAACAAAGGTGTTACTGGAAACAGATGGTATTGGATTTTAGAAAGTCATTAATGATTAAACTGAGAAGGTGTGATCTCGCTCTTGAAATTAAAAATAACACCATGAAAGATATTAAAACCCAAACACTTATAACAGCAAACTAGCTGATATGAATATTCAATAACCAAATTATTACTACGCGTTTTTATGTAGAATATTTCCAATTTTGTTCTTTTACACTTTTACTGATGGCTTTTATGTATAGTTTAAAAAACTTGCAGCAGTGTTTTATCAGGAAAAAGCACGAGGCGAAGCCGAGTGTCTTTATACCTGATAAAACTTCCCTCTAAATCTATACAGTCTGATCCTAATTTTTAAATTTTAGTTTGTTTTAGACGATCTAAAACTTCAGCCGTATATTTATCAAATAGAAAAACACTCATTAATAATTCATTTCTTTTGTATTTTCTTTATGAATTATTAATTAGTTTTTTAATTAATAAGCAACCTTCACGGAAGGGAAATATTGAAATTGTAATTCATTTTATTTGAATTGCACTAATGCAATGATGATAACATCACGAAACAAGATTCAAAGAACGAGAGAGTAAAATAAAACAACTTTTACTTGATCATGATCGAGTTTTATCAACCCAAGCTGCTTGACTGTTGTTGAATACAATTTTATTGAACTGCAAACTGTAAATATTCTTTTGATATTATTCATAGCAGCTGCATTTTAAGCAAAATTCCCATTGATGGCTTTTCGTTTCAATTGTCGAAGAAAACATGATTGTGGATGGACTAATCCACTGTGGATGGATAAAAATCAACTTAATTACTTTGTTGTTGCGCTGTTAAAGGTGTACGTCACTGATGGCGCATCTTGAAAAAATTGGCCAATTTTTTCAAGTTCGCCGTTCGTAATCCGTCTTAATATTCTCCATCCTCAACCATTCTTGTTCCTGTTGTTTTGGTTTCCCGACCCAGGCATTCCCGACTTATGAAAACACGACGAGGTAGATGTTTCCCATTGTCTCTCTGAGTCGCGAATGTCTGGGACGGTCGGGAAATAACAAAATCCCCGATGGTCTGGGATTTTCCCGACATATGAAACCAGGCTTAATATTTTTTGAGAAGAAAAGGGCAAAAACGATTCGATATTTGAATATTCATGTGCAATTCAGAACCTTTTTATGTCCTTTTAACTGGAATCAAGATCTTCTGTGTTTATTTTGCACATTGATAAGATTATCTTGTTTTTTACGTCCTCACAAAATCAAGTCTGCAATTAAAACGATTTTCTTGCGTCTATTTCACTGATGAGCGTATAAATTACTGACGACGGATGTTTTTGTCATTATTTATCAGTATAACCATCAGAACCATCAACGCCTGAAAGCGGCCATACAAATGAAAACACGTTTTGTTATTTTCACTGACAGCCGGCGGCCATACACTTCGGAGAGCACGTAGGCGGTCAACATGCTATAAATCACCCACACACCACTCTTGGCTCGAGAGCTTGCTCGCAGGTTAACCGACATGATGTACGACTCACAAGATTCACTTGTCCCTGTTACCGAAGTCGTCATCAGCGCGACTTTCTTATGTCTTGTCAACATTGGAATAATCGTCGGCAATTTTCTCGTGTTGATCATCGTATGGCGCACGTCGAAACTCCACAAGCCGCGTTATTTCTTCCTGTGTAGCCTCAGCGTTGCGGATTTGCTGGTCGGTTTAATCTACTGTCCATTGCTGATTGTTAGTGTGGTGAAGCAGTCTTGGGTGCTTGGGACTTCCATGTGCCAAGCTCATGCCGTGACTGTCGTTATATCCTTGAACGCATCGTTGATGAATCTTTGCGCGATTTCAGTGGACAGGTACTACTTCATCACGAAACCTTTGCGTTACACAGAAATCGTCACTCGCCGTAAAACAGTTGTCAGCATTGCCTTTGTGTGGCTTCATTCTGTTTTCTGGGCGATCACGCCTTTGTTTGGTTGGGGCGAGTATATATACGAGGAAAACATGGCCACTTGCAAGCTGAACTGGAATGGAGAGGGACTTTGGGATAAGTCGTACGCTCTTTGTTTGGGACTAGTGTGCTTTACACTCCCAGTTCTGCTCATGATTTTTGCATACTCAATGATCTTCAAAACTGCACGAAAGCAGTTAAGGAACATTCAATTCCCAGGAGGTGTGACCAACCAATCCACACATATGCACAAAGCCTCCAAAACCGTTCTCATCGTTATTGGAATGTTCTTTCTCTGCTGGTCAGTGTATTCTGCCGTTACGATGTGGAAACTTATTGCTAAGTCGGTAAGCGACCTCCCGCCTCGTTTGGTTCGTATTGGACTATATCTCGCCGTCTCAAACAGCTGCGTCAACGTTTATATCTACGCCATAAGAGACAAAGTTTTCCGAAAAGGAATCCGGCATTTGTTCGTACTGCGCTGAAGTTATTACGAAGAGGAGGAGGGGAATCACTAGAATTTTAGTCGGCCAGCACTGACGACACCTGCACATTCTTACCCATCAAACAGCTATTTCATTTGACAAAGCTATCTATCTATCTATGTAATGTATCTATCTATCTATCTATCTATCTATCTATATAAAAATGTGATTATTGCATTTTTACCTCGTGACTCGTGACACGAGAGTATAATGGTGTAGGTCTGCTGCATTCCTGTTGTAAGCCGGCATTCTTTGTTAACACAAGAATTTCTGGTATGTGCTGTTTTCTCTCTTATCACCTCTAGAAAGGCTGTTTTTGGTCGCCTATTGTTATAATAGTCTTCAGGAAATATAATCTAATAAGAATCCAGCTATTGCGCATATATTTGGCAGGTTTTAGGAGGTACCAGAAAGAAAGATGTTTGCTACTCGTGCAAATTGTTAAGACTATAATTTGCCATTGTCGGAAAGAAGATACGGTTTTAGCGAGTGATAAATTGAAAGGAGGAGCTCCAAAGAATGCTTGATGGCCTCGTATCAAGAAATGGTCTATTGTACCGGATCAAATTCGTCGAAACAAAAGCCTTTTGTTGTTTGTCGCGCTGAGGGAATTGTGCCGAGAGTCGGCGATGATGAGTTTGTGATTATCGGCTGATATCGGAAAATTGTCGGCAAATTGTCGGCGTGCCTGAGTTCAATCAAAAGGAGTGGAAATCAAAAGGACAGAGTGAAGAAATCGTTTGCGAATTGAAGAAAAGTCGGCGAGGAAATGTTCCATGCAGTGCTTCTCGAATTCATAGGAAAGTTAATTAAAACTTTGATTGTCAAGTTGGGAAACAATTTTGTAAAAGTTAAATGAGAAAAAGATCAGAGTGAGTGAAAAAGTGATGAAAGAGATGGAAAAGAGGTTATCTTAACACCATTTTCCCCTTTCTGTACAAGAAATCAAATGCAGTAATGACAATTATATTTCAAAATGTAAGATCTCTTCAATCTTCATTTCAAAGATGTTGCATCTGACTACAGTGTGCAAGCAGCAGATATGAACATTTTTGTTGAAACAGCTCTGTGTTGTCAAGATAATGATCAAAACTATGCTTTGAAAAACTTTCAAATGTATCGCAATGATTTTGACTCTGAAAAGAGTGTTAGATCATCTTACGGAACTGTTGTATACATTAGCAATGGTTTACAAGGTGCATCTAATCCACTGAGATGCAGTTATAACTGAATGTTGAAATAACTGTTACTGTTGTAAATAAACCAGTTGATAATTTACACATTATACATAAATTATATTCATGAAACTATCTTTGGTGGTGAGGAAAGACCAGCTGTAACAATTGGTGATTTTATTGTGAATTTGATGGAAACATCTTCAGAGCGGGTAGCTGTTTTAAGAAATTTAATTGACAGAACTTTAGGGGTACAGCCAACTATTAATGAGTATACTACAGATTATCATGACTTAAATAGATCACATACATACAAACATTGTGCATCTTCCTGACAGTTCAGGAACTGAATCATACTACAGTGATCATAAACCAATATTTTCGTGTTTTTTAATACTTTAAAGTCGTTTTTTAATTGTTTTGTAATTGTTGCATTAATCACTTTTCCATGCAAGGAATTAAAAAAGACAAGTGGATATTCACTGTTAGTAATGAGCCATAGTTTATATGTCATGTAACTAACAGGATTGGCAGTCCTTTGTAGAGTTCACTGTTTGCTGTAAATACAAATGTCAATTATAACAACGCTGTACTCTTTGAGAAGCCAGTTTCTTGTGGGGTTCATGTTGCTACAAACTTGTGTGTAGGTGCACAGTCTCCCTGATCAGTTTGTTACTTACTGAATACCAAAGGTGGGGTTAAATTTAGAAACTGATATTTAATTTTATAATTCACTTAGAGCTTTGTTTTTTGGTGAAACGCGATTGAATAAGGTTCATCTAATACGATTCAGCTCATGTGAAGTACGGCATCTGAGCTGGTCCTTAAAAACAGATATTCGCTTGCATCACATTCACCCTCCAGTGCGTAATAGTGTGGCACGAGATGGGACAAGGGGCACTTTGACTCTCATAGTTCTATGTAGGATACTAACTAAGGCAGAACTAGAGACAGACGTCAAGCCAGTCAAACGAAGTTCCAGACACTTGTAGATTACGCTATCTAGGTGATTCTGTCACAAACAATTTCGTCTTACAACGAAGGGACCTCGAAATAATGATTTGAAATGATTGAAAAACACAAGAACAATATTTGGAAGCTTTAGAGAGGTACAGAGGGGTCACAATCATAACTTAACTGCCGATTCTGCCTGGTAAGAGGAATCAAATTTAGCTCGATATCTAATAATGTGGTCTATAATACACATAAATCTTCTTTCTTTGGAATAATGTCCTTGAATAGCGTGCCTTAGCACAGGCAGCCTTAACTTCAAGGGACGCTTTATTGTGAAACACAACATCAGTAGCAATTGTTACCAAGAATAAAGCCACTCTGAGAATTAGTTTGTCCTATAAAACGATATATATTGTCTTGATCACGTTAGGTGCCATCAACTCTCAGACAGCTATATAACTCAGTGAGGTCAACTGTGAAATGTAGAGTTGGGACTGAGCAAAATAAACCAATGTAAGACGTGAATTTTTTCGGGTCTGGTTTTAAATTCCATTACCCGCAAAAAAGAGAGCGAGCAGAAAAAAATTCCGTGTTCCTCTATTGCAATTAACAATATTGTTTCTGTGCGTTTCTTGAAAATGTTTCTTCCGTTTTTAAAAAAATCCAAAACTGTTGAAATTGAAATACAGTACTGACACATGTAAGAATCTGAAGCATTTTGTCGTCAAAATTTGAGTGAATCATGTACAGATTATGACCGTACTTCATTTGTAAGTACATTTGCATTGTGATATAGCATTTCCATCATCAATTGGATTTTGATTCACTTGTGTACTTGTAGGCTCGATTACCGGCCACTGTTCGGGAAAATGAGCCCACGCTACACGCTCCTCGCCTCTCTTCTCGGAAAGGAACGAAGACCGGACTTGAGAGAGCGACGGAAATCGAGCCTACTGTACTTGTCAGTAGAAAACAACAAACTTCTACGCTCGGATTTTTATTGTTATGCTTCCGACATTACGATATTACCATTGCAACGACACTCGTTGAAGCCGCAACAATTATGTTCCCTCAGAAAATACGGCAAAATCTCGGTCTTCCATACAGACCATATACACGCAAAATGAAATTGGAAGAAGATTAGATACCAGTTTTCCCCAAAAAGACATAAAAATCAAATCAGGTCGAGATGAAAATCAAAATAAACACCACTATAAAGGGTAACCACAAGCTACCTAAGCTAACTTAGGCTAACCGAAGTGCTAAAACTCAAACTCCTACCCCAAACTCATAAAGTTGCCCGGTCCCCATTAAAACAAAGCAACATCTTACCGAGTGACACCATCATAATCACTTCCAAGACCCACATGGTCTATTCCTGCCACCTTCTTAATGTGATCAATGTGATCTGAAACAAAACAATAGAACAATAGTGCTAACAGCTCTGTACATCCTATACACCTTTTTCATAAGGGCACCTGACCATGTTTTATATAAGATTATTTGATGTCACAATATTCTAGAAAATAGCTTTGGGGACAATGCCCTTTGACGGGAATTGTCTCAATCCGGGGAAGGGGCGGGAATTATGCAAGGCTTGGCATTATTTTAGATGTTAATGAAGTGGAGGAAAGTTTGATGTTGTTTACATGCAGTTAAAGTGGTGTGCCTAAAAACTATAAAGAAACTCTTCGGTGTCAAATTAAAGCTATGGCCAGGATGTTTATAAAAGGATGGCAAAGTACAAGCATGTAGTGTCATTGAAATTTCAAATCAATAATTATAAAAGCAATATATAATTATAATAAGAACCTTCCCAGAGTCCTTTGCCAACTGGAAATTTTTCAATGTCAAATAACTTTGTCAATTTGAGGCCCAGAAGGGTGAAGTACCACAAGGCACTTACCATAAAACAACTCTCGTATCAAACTTAGTGTGATGACGTCATTAGTCACGTGACCACGCCCGAAAGTGCGTTTTTGTTTACTGTGAGAACAGGTCTCTATCAATTGAAAAGTAATCAATATTTTCAGCAAGACATTGATATGGGGAATTTTGAAATGGCCATTAATATTCTGGCATTTTAAATTTAAGGGGGCTATACACGAGTGTAAAAATGTGTGGAAAATTTGTTCAGCTATATCTCACGAAATGTAAGGCGCATAGCAACAAAAATCTACATGTGGATAGATATTTATGTGAAGAACACGTTTTTGAACACGTATCTTACGTGACGTCATCAGTCACGTGACCAGATCGCTTTGAATATTTCAAATTGCTTTAAAAGTACATTATGCTCAATAAAACAGCGCCTTATTCCTGTGAGTTGTAGATATTGAAGTAAAGTTTATAAAAAGGGCGATTATTATTTTTTCTTTTAAATATCAGGGAAGAGCCGCGCATGAGTAGCGTTTGATCATTTTCCTGTTGGCGCTAAATCGGCCACTTATTAATTAAAAACCAAAAGGAGAAATTTATGAGAGGGTTTAGAGCATCCTCTTTTCAACTCAGTTGTCTGTTTTGCAAAATTAAATTTTCGTCATTTGTTTTAAGGCTGTAACAAGATGTTCCCTGGAGCCTGGTGACTACTATGCATGAAAATGAGGCTGTGTTTTGCCGCCATTTTACCCGGTTGCCGACTCGCGTCCGGTCGCGTCAGCTCAGTGGCGTGTTTTCGCCGGATTTTTCACTAGTTCTTGATCTAAAGAAAGTGTTTTGTCGACTCAAGAAATTTTCCTTCGCTTTCTAGCATCTTATTGCTGCTTAAGAGCGAAGAAAGTCCTTCGGGTAGCAGACAAAGTGCAGATTCAAGTAGTCGACTGTTGGCCAAAAGAAAGCTACATGTAAGTGTTCTTGAGTTTTATTTTATATTTGGCAGGCGAGCGTATAATAGCTTAGCGACGCTAGCGGTAAGGTTAATTTTCCGTTCAATTCGGTTTATAAGCTTGAGCTTATTTAAATTTTCTGCTGCTAGGCAGGTAGAAAGTTTTGCACCTTTGTTTACGTATTTAATCGTTAACTTCACGACTGTTTTGCATTGTTTCAGTTTAGAAACGAAACGTGAAACAAGAAGGAACTTGAGAAAGAACGAGCAGGAATCCCAGTCCGAAATTAAGCTGAGCTCGGTAAGTGAAAATATGGAAAACACGCCTGTTTGGCGTATTTTTACATTGAAAATTGCTGGCTTACCTTCATTCCAAACATTGCTTTGATTATAGTACGAAATGGCTTATTGTACTTTGCGAAACGAAACGAAACGAAACGAAACGAATTGAAAAATCTGTACTTTGCGAATTGAAAAATCTGTACTTTGCGATTGAGAATCTGTACTTTGCGAATTGAAAATCTGTACTTTGCGAATTGAAAATCTGTACTTTGCGAATTGAAAAATCTGTACTTTGCGAATTGAAAATCTGTACTTTGCGAATTGAAAAATGCTATTGCTGGTATATAAAATTAAGTCTATTTACTCTAAGATGGCACTTCTTTTCAATTCTTGGCTTTCACGTGACGTCATCAAAATTCTAAAATCCAGAATCGCAAGGCCCCTGAGTTTTTATCCCTCACTGGCTATTAGACGTCCTTAATACATATCTTGTTGAAGGTTTTTAGCTCGATAGCATTCGCCGTCTTTAAGATAGAGCATTTTGAATTTCGGAGTTTCACGCCACACGAGATCAAAGATGGCCGCCAGAAGGCCGTCACGTATACTTAAAAAAATACTTCATCTTGTGATTTTTGTTTTTGTGACAAGTAACATACAAGTAACATACGAATACATACGAGTAACATACGATCACAATTTTGTTTTTCATGTTATATATCGCGTTCAGTAAAATACAAGGATTTCGATTGAAAGGAGTTGGATCTTCTTCTCAAATCTTAGGCTGTTCACAGCCTCTCTATTTTCTCAACGCAAACCTGGAAGAAAGAACGCGAGAGAAACCAACCTCGCGCCCCCCACCCCCCTCGCTTTTCGCTTTCGCGCTGGCGTCCAGTTCTCTGGCGATTCTCTTTGCGTGTTCAACGATGGAAGACAAATACAAAAAAATAAAGTCTACTATACGGAAATCTTCGACAATCTTGGGAAATTTTCATGCTCGGTGTATTAATCAATTCAACAATGAGAACGGGGAGGGGCCATAGGAACGATACTAGGATAAAACGATTGCCAATTATAATAATTTCAAAAATCTCAGCCATAAAATAATATTTTTAAATTAATAACATGCATGGGAACAAAAAGCTTCGGTGAGTGTGTTTGTGTGAGTGTTTGTTTTGTGGGGTGAGGGGTGGTAGAGGTGGGGGTGGGGGGTCAGGGGGTAGCTTTTCGAATCGAAATCCTTGTATTTTACTGAACGATATATAACATGAAAAAACAAATTGTGATCGTATGTTACTCCTATGTATTCGTATGTTACTTGTATGTTAAAAAAAATGTGGTCGTATGTTACTCGTATGTATTCGTATGTTACTTGTATGTTACTCGTATGTATCTGTATGTACCCGTATGTCACTCGTATGTATCCGTATGTATCCGTATGTTAGTCGTATGTTACTCGTATGTTACTCGTAGTACTCGTGTGGTGTTATAGTCATGATCCTCTCAAGTGCCATTTCCGGAATTTTGACATCATTTCTGAGAGATCTTTATTCTTTTCACAAACATTTTGTTACACTCAGATCGCTAAAAAGTACTAAAGATTAGCTAAGATTAGCAAATTTTCTCTTGTTTTCAGACTTTCATAATAAATCGGGAGAATCTGGAAAAAAATCGGGAGGGTTGGAATCTCTGCGAGAGGCAAATAACGAAGTTGAACGAAGAAACTGGTAAAGTGAAGGCTCGGAGAACCTCTCGCCAACAAACGATTTTTATTATTTATTTCCTTTTATATTTCAGGGATTTCTCAATTCGCAAAGTACAGATTCTCAATTCGCAAAGTACAGATTTCTCAATTCGCAAAGTACAGATTTTCAATTCGCAAAGTACAGATTTCTCAATTCGCAAAGTGCAGATTTTTCAATTCGCAAAGTACAGATTCTCAATTCGCAAAGTACAGATTTCTCAATTCGCAAAGTGCAGATTCGCAAAGTACAAATTCGCAAAGTACAATAAGCCGTACGAAATCTATAAACGGCTTTCCGACTGCGCTGAAATACTAGTGAATTATTATGTTTTTCTCTTCACTTTTCGATACGATATTTCGCTTGGCATGTTTCTCGTCCTAGGAAATTAAAATGTACAGAGGGAAATTGAATTTCTCCATTTGAATCTAGGCGATTTTATGTTTCTAATAGTGTCAGTATTGCTTGCGAAGTATAATAATATAAATCGTCACTGCACATTGTGCATCTTTGAATTAAAATTCCAGTCCCAAAGCTGAGGCTCAATAAACAAACAAACGATTTTCACAAGCTTTTCTTTAGGCTAAAATAGTACGAAATCTTCCAGCTTTTACTGAAATACTGGAAAGGTGCCTAGTGAGTTGTTATCTCTTCTCTTTTCGATACGATGTAAATGGAATTGCTGCGTTTGAATGAAGGCCGGCGATTTTATGTTTCTATGCTGTCAAATCTGTGTGCTGAGCAACATTTAAATATAATGTTTGCTTGCTATAAATCATTACAAAAAATTGTGGCCCTTCAATTTTTATGAAAAATATTTTGCGGTTTGTTGCTGCCCGCAGAGGGCAGCCTCCTATTTCTGTCCTGAGTTCCGATTTCAGGATTTCCCTCTGCCGGTAAGATGTTTGTTAGCAGTACCCAGGCCCCTCCGCGTGAAAAGTCTGATTTGTGACGACTATTGCACGCTCGAATTTGCACGAGAAGAGACGATTGTTGTTTTCGGGATTTCTTTTGCGCGCTCGAGGAGACGCTGTTTTGAGACGCTCTGATGCTTGATTGTTGCCGATTTCGGCTGTTTTGAGACGCTGTTGCACACGCTCTTGCACGAAAGGATCTTGCGTGACATTGTTTTATTACCAAGCCGCCCTGTTATGTTTCAAGCGAACATATGAACTGACCTTTGTGAGATCCGAGTCGCGTGCTCCTTTTTTCTACGATTTCACGCACGCCTAGCTTGCATCGGCAGACGGACTTGACCGCCGGTAAATTGGTTTACTTCAATCACATCGACAATTAAATATTTGGACAACGTTGCATTGTGTTCACAATTGGTTTACTTAAGAGTGACTGCCTGTTGGGATCGAGAATGGTCCGTCATACGACCAATTTGGCGAATCGCTGATATTTTGCCCAAAGATACCCTTGGGTAAACTATTTTTCAAAAATCATATTTAAAAGTTCCAGCGATTTTTTAATTTTCAGAAATCGCGAAAATTTTGAAAGTGCGGTCAAATGCGGTTTTTCGCTTCATCAAATGCCAAAATAATGTGCAAGTAGCGAAGCAACCGCCGAAGCGTTCAAATAAATCCAATTGACGCCAAACTTCACACAAAGTCGGAACAACTATTCCTATGCATTGTTCACTTGTAAAAATTTTCATGTACGTTGATATTGTAATTTTGCAAGCCATTTTAAAAACACCTCCGAAGATCGCTAAAATGGCGGCAGAATATCGTTAATGTTTAACACCATAAAAATACATCTGGTACCTCATTTTTCGAAACTTTTATTTTACAGCCCTAACATATGATCATTAAACATTTACCATGCACGTTTCAGGGTCGAACTCGAAACGCTTCCCTTCGAAAAAATCCAAAATCTATGTAATGTGTTCGTGCCAAATGACGCAAGATTTAGAGACGAATTTGAGGTTAATCGACTTCAATTTGGCCCATAAATTCTAAAATTAATGTCAATCTTGGCAATTTTCAGCGTGAAGTTGGCAAAAATATCCAATAGCATGTAGCAAACGCATTCAGAGGCTTTAGAAGATATTGAAAGTCAAATTTGAGATATAAATCTCTCTAATTTTACCATCGGCTAGTATTCGCAATGTACAGTAGTTACAAGTAAACAAACCATTGTTCGTTCGATCGTTCTCTCGAGAAGTCAGGATGTCAAGAACAGTTCAAAGGTTCGGCAATGTATCACTGGAGCGAATATCTAGCAGAAGACCAAAATGTCAGTATTGCAGTCTGGTAGTAATTTCAAAACAAATGGCGTCTAAATAATTGAAAAACAAAGCGAAACTATCCGACCCCAAACAAATACACATCATTTAGCGCTAATTATTTGCGCCGAAGTAGCCACAACAAACATACCCAAAAGCCATACGTCCACCTCAGTGCTACATATTAGCCTTCCACAATTCCAAGCTTTCCGTTATAAACATCAGGGAAAATCTGAATCCAGTTTCTGGCGGCATATTCAGTACCATCGGCATGCGTATTGTCAGTCAAAAGTGTTGTTGACATTCCAGCCTCAACAAATGTCACGCAACTCAACGCCTGAATTAGCTATCAGGCCAACTTTACTTTACAACTTACTTCATTGAAAAACTTTGACAATATATTAGCACCATAATTATGCGAATTGTAATGAATTTCGTGGGATTTTTTGCGGGAAATATCGGTCTTCGTGTGATCTATGTTTTTGCAATAATTTTTGCAGGAATATTTTTTCCGAACTATTTATATATAACAGCTATGTAAAGATCTTGCAACATTGCATTTCTGGCAATTCCAGAGATGGATTGTGCAGCATTTTTCATTCTTCGGATAGCAATACGGGGTTATTTTTAACAACCTACACCCCCCCCCCCACACCTTCCCCTTCTTCTCTCTAAATTACAATGGTCCATCGCTTATGAGATATGTTTGCTAAGTATGAAAAGGCAAGAAAAATGACAGTTCTCGAGAATTTACTTTCGGCACGTGCACTTGCTAGTAATGTCCTTCAGAAGTGCCAAGTTTGGAGCCTTGTTACGCACGGGTGGGAGAGCTCTATCTAGGCCAGGCCTTCGCACACGCGTTTGCAGCATCGGTAGCTTGAGTAGCTTCAGCGCATTACACACACGTCGTGCTGATAGTACACGAGAGGAATATGCTGGAGCTGGATTATTTTTACTGCCTCCTTTGCCTGACTAAAATTAGCCTCCTCCTGCCATTCCTGGACATCCATCTCATCTGAGGGTCCCTTTGGCACACTGCAAGAACTTTGGCGAGAGACGAACGAGGCGACCTGCGAGGCGGACAATCAGTGCCACTGGCTCGTCGCATTTCCCGCGCAACAATCTCGGCGTCAAGCAGGCGGCCCGTCGTTTGGCCAATACGGAATTTGGCTAATAGGTATGACTTTTGCTTGTCGCTAAATCCATATGCCTTCTTGGCTGCCCTGACTGACCCATCCCTGGTCATTCCTCTTTTGGAAAAAACAGTGGCCTCTTGGTGACGTATTGGGGTTTTGAGGGAAGGTAATACGCACTGTTCACTATGCGCGCGCTCCGAAGGCCTTCTATTTAACAATTAGATTATTCGCTCTCAATTTCTACGATGTGATAGTTGATGAGGCCGTAATATAGAGGATATTACACGGCGGCGCGAAGATATGAATTTATTTTCGAGTGATAAAAACAATATTTTACGAACGAGCGCAGCGAGTGAGTAAAATATTGTTTTTAACAACGAGAAAATTAAATTCATATCTTCAAACCACCGTGTAATTTTCTTTTTACTTGCAGCTCGGTGGCTGGAATTTCTCTCCTTTTGTCTTCACTTGCAAGGAACTCTTGAATAAGTTTAAGTCATATGAAGTTTTCTTCTTCGTGTTAACATTTTCTTACTCCTCAGTGAACGATTTCATGTTGGCTTCAGTGAATTTCACGAATCTATCGCTCGCCATTTTTCAACCGGAGTTTGGCAGCTTTGCCACAAAAAGCCATGCAAAAGCTGGAAATGACGTCATCGATATACTCACCAGTGAGGATATGGAAAATAACGCCACTCGGGTCCCGGATGTAGTTTCGTATGAATTTTTACGAGTGGTCTATTTTCCAGTAAAACACTCGTGTCTATATAATAAAAATATAATTGTTTTAGTAAAATCATAACAATTGTCTAAAATTAACTCTAAATCTTCTTCTAAAACTTCGGAGAAACGAGAAGAAACCGCAATTTTGTAGACGAACTCAAGCCACTGCCACACTAATGGCTGATAGTGTACGAGTAGCTCAGCCAATCAGATTGTTCTCATTTGCGTTAGTATACTAGTAGAGTTTTACTAATTAAAATTAATACTCGCGAAAATAATTAAGTGAGAATAAGGTACTTGTAAGCAGCCGTCTTGGGGACATGAATAATTCCCTGTTGCCTCGCCGCTATCCACGGAAACACCAACAGCCAAGAAGGCGTATCGATTTGGCAACAAGCAAAAGTCATACCCAGTATTGGCCAAATTCCGTATTGGCCAAACGACGGGCCGCAAGCTTGACGCCGAGATTGTTGCGCGGGAAATGCGACGAGTCCATGGCACTGATTGTCCGCCTCGCAGGTCGCCTCGTTCGTCTTGATTATACAAAAGTTCGGAAAAAATATTCCTGCAAAAAATATTCACCTCTCCCGGCCCCCCTCTCGTATAATTTGCAAAAAAATATTTCCGGCACAAAAATTCACCAAAAATGTATTACAATTCACATAATTATGGTGCTAATATATATATTGAGTTTTTCAATGAGGTAAGTTGTAAAGTAAAGTTGGCCCGATAGCTAATTCAGGCGTTGAGTTGCGTGACATTTGTCGAGGCTCGAATGTCAACAACACTTTTGCCTGACAATACGCATATCGATGGTACCGAATATGCCGCCAGAAACTGGATTCAGATTTTCCCTGATTGTTTATAACAGAAAGCTTGGAATTGTGGAAGCTAATATGTAGCACTGAGGTGGACGTATGGCTTTTGGGTATGTTTGTTGTGGCTACTTCGCGCAATAATTAGCGCTAAATGATGTGTATTTGTTTGGGTCGGATAGTTTCGCTTTGTTTTTCAATTCTTTAGACGCCATTTGTTTTGAAATTACTACCAGACTACAAGCCTCACATTTTGGTCTTCTGCTAGATATTCGCTCCAGTGATACATTGCCGAACCTTTGAACTGTTCTTGACATCCTGACCTCTCGAGAGACCGATCGACGAACAATGGTTTGTTTACTTGTAACTACTTTTCATTGCGAATACTAGCCGATGGTAAAATTAGAGAGATTTATATCTCAAATTTGACTTTCAATATCTTCTAAAGCCTCTGAATGCGTTTGCTACATGCTATTGGATATTTTTGCCAGCTTCACGCTGCAAATTGCCAAGATTGACATTAATTTTAGAATTTATGGGCCAAATTGAAGTGATTAACCTCAAATTCGTCTCTAAATCTTGCGTCATTTGGCACGAACACATTACATAGATTTTGGATTTTTCGAAGAGAAGCGTTTCGAGTTCGACCCTGAAACTTGGCATGGTAAAAGTTTAATAATCATATGTTAGGGCTGTAAAATAAAAGTTTCGAAAAATGAGGTACCAGATGTATTTTTATGGTGTTAAACATTAACAATATTCTGCCGCCATTTTTAGCGGTCTTCGGAGGTGTTTTTAAAATGGCTTTCAAAATTACAATATCAACGTACTTGAAAATTGTTACAAGTGAACAATGTATAGGAATAGTTGTTCCGACTTTGTGTGAAGTTTTAACGTCAATTGGATTTATTTGAACGCTTCGGCGGTGCTTCGTACTTGCACCTTATTTTTGGCATTTGATGAAGCGAAAAACCGCATTTTGACCGCACTTTCAAATTTTCGCGATTTTCTGAAAATTAAAAAATCGCTGGAACTTTTAAATATGATTTTTGAAAATAGTTTACCCAAGGGTATCTTTGGGCAAAATATCAGCGATTCGCCAAATTGGTCGTTGACGGGTCATTCTCGATCCCAACAGGCAGTCACTCTTAAATTTCCTCGAAAATTAAATATTTGGAAGTAGTGTTCTAAATCTGGCTGTGACATTGTAACAAATGTGTCTGTCACTACCAGATGTTGGTTTTGCGCTTTGTTAGTATAAGGTTATTTTGAGACGCAAATGCACGAAAGGATCTTGCATGACATTGTTTTATAAAACCAACGATGATAATGAAATTACAAATGTGGCAGCACTTCACTTCCAATATGGTACCCCTAGTTTTAATTTAAATTTTGGACAGAAGAGCTGTTGTGTATTAAAATAGACTATATATATATTACAATTCGAGGTTTTAACGCCAGTCAGAAGAGTAAAGCGTTTGTAAACATTGTACTTTTCACTTTTGTCACGCGTCACACAACTTCAGTTTCTGATCACAAACAATATAAATACAGACGCTATGGTGCAGTGTATAATATTATAACAAATAATTGCAATAATTAAGTTTAACTTAAGTTTATTTTGTTATCAACTGAAAATTGTTTTCAGTAAAATGAAAGTCAAAATCTAGCTGTCTATTTAATCAGGTATATTTAGATGAACTGGGATGACAGTAGTCTCCTACGCAGCCGTTATTTGTGTCGTCACCCAACTCTTCTCCCCACTAACGGCTGCTCAAATCCGAATCACATTCCTTTCCCGATTTAAGCCAATCACAGTTGCTGTCTTGCAGTGCCATTTTTCGGAACTTGCTCGCGCCAATACACCAATAATAGATTGTGTCTTATCGTGACCTTAGCGTCGGAAACGTCAAGCGAACGCCAGTATGCCGCCTTTTAAATTTGACGCACACCAAACATCTAAATAAAACATGGTTTAACTGAAGACAAATGAATGATATTAAAAAATAATGTTGAAAAAGATTTTCGGCAAACGGTAACAGTCACGTTTTTGCCGATAGGTGTCAAAGTTGCTGCGGCCAAAAGGAAAGGAATGTGGTCCAGGTTAGAGCAGCCGTTAGTGGGGAGAAGCGCTGCGTGACGACACAAATAACGGCTGCGTAGGAGACTCAGGATGATAGGAGTACTAAGGAATTTCCTATGCACAATGTCAGGGCGGCAAATAATTTTTTTTTCTTGAAAGGACATGTGTCCGACTAAGAAAAATTTTGGTCGGACCAAAACAAAAATGAGGTCGGACATCATATTACAGTATTGCTTGATAAGCGAACCTGCTAATTTAACGCGTTGTCATCGAAGAGTAAACTACATGTAGTTTGCATTTAGAATAAAACCTGTTGGCGTTTACGTTGGAAGGCACAAAAAATTGTCCGCACATTGTGTCCGGCCACAGTTTGGATTGCATCGGACATAAGCAAATTTTGGTCGGTCATTGTCCGATGACCGACTGTTATTTGCAGCCCTGCAATGTAGTATTTATAATTTGTTTTCTGTTTCATCTTTTTCATAGATGGAGGTCATGGTCTTATAATAAACATATTGATTGTAGTCAGTAGACAGTGGATTTTACAGGTGAGAGTGAAGAGCATCAATTGAAGGGATACCGTATATCTTTTAAACACGGAGCGACCCTATAAAAGGAAAGGACACGCCCCGTCTGAAGCACTTTGTTGGCTATTTTTATCATTAATGGCATGTGGGGAAAGCTGAAACGTCGCACAACAACGGTCGAGAAAAGTTGGGGTTGGTTTATCCAAACAACTAATTGATTTATGTCAAACACAACAAGCTGTAATAATAAATATTGAGCGCAAAACAAATATATCTATTCACTGTTAGGAGGAACTGAATGCAAACAATGAATTCCCTTCGCCCATTTCGACATGTACAGTACAGTCCAAATTTTGCGGCTAGCTAAAATTGCTGCAAAGCTCAAGCCTGCGATCAAAGAGCCACCTGTTTCCATTTATCTGAGTTTGTCGAGAACTTGAACGAGTCTCGTGAAGATGACTTTGACGGGATTTGCAAAATTATTCAGAATTACAAGCTTTGTGATTGTGCAAACAACTTGGACAATACTGAATAATTGCACATAATTATACCTGGGTGAATTAACCAATCAAATGAGACCATTGTGATTGGCAGGCTGAACTCCACAGCCTCGACTGATAGGCTCGCTCCGTGTTTAAACGCATGCAATTTTATTATCTCATTAACACTGAGTATTGATTAAAATTTGGGTGTATGTTAAACCAAGAACAGTGACCCTGGTCAACACCCCGGAACACCCAGGAACACCAAACATATAAAAAGGTAAAGTCTTCATGAGCGTAGTGGCCCACAACTGCCGGAGCCGGAGCCTTAATCCCAGTTTCTGTAGCATGAAGCAACTATAACCCCCTTGGTTGGGATGATAGTCCATCGCAAGTTAGTCCACCCTGGAGCATTTTGTTGCCGGTACTCATTTATACTCCTGGGTGGAGAGAGGCACTGAGAGTAAAGTATCTTTCCCAAGAACACAACACATTGACCCCAGCCAGGGCTCAAACCCAGACCACTCAGTCCTGAGTCCAGCATGCTAACCATTACTCCATTAGGCCACTGCATCTTCCGCCACCAAAAATATACTAAATGCAAATTTCAGACCACTGACCATGTTCCATTTCCCCTTTTGGACCACTTCAGCCATATAATATCTTATTTATTTTCATTTCCTTTTTACATATTTTTAATTTTCTTCGTATTTGTAATTTTTGGGTGTTTTCGGAGTGTTCTGGGGTGTTTCGGGAGTCTTTTTGGTTTTACATACACCCATAAAATTCACTTTGAAGTCTTCAGAACTATATTCATCATTTAGGGGAGTGTACTGTAAAGTTATATAGAGGTTATTCAGCGGAAAGTTGTGTAATATGGCTGGGTATTTTTACGAGTCAGTTTTTATTTTTTTCGAGCCTTTAGTAGAGAAAAAATAAACACTGACGAGTAAAAATGCCCAGCCGTGTTACACAACTTTCCGCTGAATAAATTGTTTATTATACGACATAATATCTTTCCTAAAATATAGGCTTTCAACAGTGTTTTTCCGTAGCGCGCGCGGTCAGGGGGACTGAGACCCATGTAATACGGTCTCATATCTGCGCTCGTCTTTGTGCGTATCCGCACTCCAAAATGCTATGCCGTATAATAATATATATTATATAAGCTGTACGTGGCTAAATATCTGTTATTTGTTCAAAAGGTTTTTTTTGGTGGGCTTCTTTTGGGGGAAATGGGGGAAGGGAGTTGTGTCTCAAACCTTTTTAGGTGTATATAAAATAATAAAGCATAGTAAATAGATATCTATTTAAAAGTTGAAAATCCCTTTCATTAATTATCCTTGATCTAGAGCATAATAATTAATTATATGTTCTCTTCTGAGGTGGGTTAATACTGGGTACCAGTATACTGGTCTACCACTTAAGCCCTCTCTCCTCGATCCAGCTGACCTGATGGTTAATTACATTCTCTGCTTTGTTTTCTCTTCAGATTTGTACTTCAGAACCATTGTAATATCAGGCAGCACTTGTGATGTCAGGAGAATAAATTAAATTGATATTGGTTTGAAATAATTTATAATCTATATAATATATAAAATTGTTTGTTTTACTAATTCAGTGGGTGACACTTGATTGATGGTGTTGCAGTTAATCATGACACTAAAAAAAATTGTGGCCAGAAAAAAAAAGTACCAAATAAATATTTGAAGAAAGATTTTTGAAATGTGGTGGTTGTCTGCTGTATTTAGATTTCATTGAATCTGATCCTAAACAGTGTGATTTTAATATTGAATGTTTAAAATGTTAAATGTTAGCACATGCTGTTAGTGTATTTTGCCCCTTTAATAAATATACATGTACATGCATGTGTAATCGAGCATGGTATGAAAAGTCAAGCCTTTGTTGGAAAATACATATACTTTTGGTCTGATTCAAACCAGTCTGACTCTTATGTCAATTCATGGCCTGTTAAAATTCAGACCATTCCAAATTTATGTTTCAAATCATGTACATTAATTAATTTGGTTTAAATTTATTTTTGTTTGATATTTATTTCCTTTCGTCTTTATTTTGTTTTAGAGCATGGTACTTAATGACAGTACTAACTAATGACATTAAATTCAAGAGAAAGGAAAACAAAAAATTTGTAATGTAAAAAATAAATATTAGTCACAACATGATAATTTTAAACAGTGTCGGGTTACTGTTCCTTCTAATACTGCTACCATATTTTCAGAGTTTAACATTTGAGTGACTTTCACTGGTGTTCTTTAGTATATTTTTTGTTCCAGGAATTTTTGACATCACCATAATTCATATTCACTGATACTGATAGACACATGTAAGATTGCCGAGTCGCTTCATGTAAACCATTGGTTCATTGATATAAACTGTACATGTAAGCTCTCATTTACCTTCATATGAGGCTTTTGAATCCACTATTCTGAACTATTTACATATTGCTCTGACTATGAATTTTACAAATTGCATTACTGGAGTTTTTGATATGCACAATTTAAACTCAGGGTTGTTGTCTGAGGGTGCATTTTGTTGGTTTGTGCTATACAAAGAACACTGTCAATTGGTCTTGTATCTATGATAATATAATACATATATCTTATTATTAACCAAGCGCGAGAGCCATACTGGGAGAATCTTGACAGTACAGATCGACTGCAACTAGGTCCATACAGAAAAGACTGAGGGCCGATATTTTACTAACAAATTTGCCATGATTTTCGCAATTTCTAAACCCCACTAAAACTAAAATTAAGGGCAGTAGGTGGTATCATATTTACCATTTTTCCATTATGACAATTAAATTATATATTGCTTTTATTCCGGTTCCACTTGTAATAATAATAATAATAATAATTAAAATTTATATAGCGCAAATTTCATATCATGATCAAATGCGCTTTACATGGATAAAATGATAAAAATTAAAATGATAATATATACAAAATTTACAAACAATGTAGTAGCTAAATATTAAGAAATAAAAACTAAAATATAGAAGTTACAAGTTAAAAGCACGTTTAAAAAGGAATGTCTTAATATTACGTTTAAAAAGTGTGAAAGATTTAAGATGGCTTATTTCGCTTGGCAGATTGTTCCAAAGTTTGGGCGCGGCTGACACGAATGCTCTGTCTCCACTGAAGGGTAGAAAGCATTTTGCCATGCGGAACATCCAACAAAAACCTATGATCAGACCGTAGCGTATATCTAGTGGATGTTTTACGACTAATAAGTTTACAGATATAGTCGGGTGCTATGCCATGTATTGCAATAAACCTTAGGTAAAAGGTAAAGCCGCACTCAGGTCAAACTGGCTCACTGAATGCCGGATCTTATCCCTGTTTCCTTAGCATGAAGCCAACTAGGAGTATTGCTACGCCCCTTGGATGGGATGCAGTCATTTACCATTTATTTGCCTCCATCTATATGATGATGCTTGCAAATCGGTCAGCGGTCAAAGGAAAAATACAATAGAAAATAAAACAAATAGGAGATAATAATCTAGAAACGATTTATAAATGCATGGTTTCTAAACGCCTTAAGGGAAGAAGCCTCGACTGCCTCTGCTGGCAGAGCGTTCCAGTCACGAATTGTTCTCGGGGAAAAAGAGTTTTTATAATAGTCGGTTTGTGCAAAAGGAATTTCATAAGCATGTAGATTAACATGCCGACTTTTATGTTCCAGATGGGTCAAATATTTTGAGGCATCGGTGCCATTGTGAATTTTGTATAGCATGGACAGTCTCCCCTTTTTCTTCTCTCTTCCAGAGTGGCCCACTGTAGTTCATCGATCATTTCGCTCACACTCGATGTATTGTGGTATCTATGTAATGCGAAGCGTGCTGCACGTCTCTGCACCATCTCCAGTTTGTTCAGTTATGTTTACCTTGGTGTACGGGTACCACGCCGCAGAGGAATATTCTAATACTGGGCGTACCAAACTCTTGTATGCCATGGATTTAAGGGCAGATGAATGAATCTTGAGGTTTCTTTTCAAGAAACCGAGTGTTTGGTTCCCCTTATTTG
This sequence comes from Desmophyllum pertusum, assembly GCA_029204205.1. Lineage (NCBI taxonomy): Eukaryota > Metazoa > Cnidaria > Anthozoa > Scleractinia > Caryophylliidae > Desmophyllum > Desmophyllum pertusum. The sequence goes on from MU826353.1 coordinate 2,623,368, forward strand.
CAATGTTTGCAGGTTACCCCCCCCCCCCCCCCCCCCCCAGCATTTTGTCGCCGGTACCCATTTATACTCTTGGGTGGAGAGAGGTACTGTGAGAGTAAAGTGTCTTGCCCAAGAACAAAACACAATGACCCAGGCCAAGGCTCGAACCCGGACTGCTCGATCCAGAGTGCAACGCACTAACCATTAGGCCACACAAAAAAACTTAGGAAGAACATTTAATGCATGAATGCGGTATTTTAGACTGCATGTCAGCTATAGCAGAGAAATAAGCACATTGACTGCTTCACCACTCATTTATTAAAAAAAATCAACCCAATTCTTGTTGATTATCTTGTTAGTTACACACCTGCCACATCTTTTAAAGTCGCACTTCTAGTTTTGTTATCACCACAATAGATATAGTCACTGTAGAAGTTCACCATGACAACTCCTCCATTAGCAGGCTGCATGTGATGAACAAAACAGTCAAATGTTAATATAAAACTGGGTGGAGAGAGGCAATGAGAGAGTAAAGTGTCTTGCCCAAGAACACAACACAACGATCCCGGACAACCAATCAGAACGTGCGTTGTGTGATCAAAATCACATATTTTGGTCTGTGACTGTTTCAAACATACTGTACAGCTCCACAAAAAGATCAGAGAGCACCCCAGCCCTTCCTCCTTGGGATATATACCACCTGGATTAGAAAGAGCAAAACAAAAAGTAAACTTACCATTTTTTTAAGAACAACATCTGGAACATTACGGCCATGACGACAATGAATATCATAGGCTGACGAGTGGCTAAATATCACTAAAAACAACAACAAAACCACAGTATTTTAAAGGCTCTTTAAAACTGGTCCTTTCTTCACCCCATCCTGCAGTGATGATTAATTGTTAACCGCTCTTTAACATTTAATTTTAAAAAAAGCCTGTCTGTATCCATGACATTTTCTCCAAAATTATGGCACAAACTGGAAATAAATACGGGAGGCTGATTTTTGAATGAATTGAAGGCCACATGCAAAAAATCAGGCAAATCTGAGGGGAAAAAAGTGTCCTAAAAGTCAACATAGTTATACCCCCGGCCCTTATCGCCCTGTACTTTTACAGACCACTCAGCCTACCCCTCTATTATTTTCTCTTTACACCAACTGCACTAACACCCTAAGTTAGTAACACATACCTGGGGCTTTAACAATATTTAGAGCATCGTGCATTGTATCAAAGGACACATGTGACAAATCAACAAACATTCCAAGCCGGTTCATTTCAAGCACGACAAGCTGAAATACAAAACAGACGTAATTGATAAATTATTAATATAATTTATTAATTAATAATATTATTAATATTGGTAGAGTTAAAAGCCAGATCAAAAATGAACAACAGTCGACAAGAGTTGACAAAAGTTCAAACTATCACGCTGTTATTTGATCGTCATCTATCATGTGCTCTCATAGGCTTTTTCAATCCCCTCATCCCACTGCTCTTTTTGGTTCCATCCCGCCCAACTTAGAATCTTCATCCCAATCACGCCCGGTTATAATACCCGCATTTTTCAGGTGACGCCGATTGAAAGCTTTTTTCCCCAATAAAGCCCATATGTATTATTAAAAGTCTCCTCTGTTTTTTTGCAAGAAAAGGAAGTTAACTTGAAGTCTATTTACGTAAGAAATCGGTTGCTTTATCTGTGTTAATGGCATATTACAGTGTGCTTTTTGTGGCATCTGCAAACGGGTGGGTGGGGAGAGGGGGGTTGTTGGAAAGTGGCCTGGAGCATTTGGAAAAGTGGCGACTGGAAAAAATGTGGCCCATACCTTCCTCTTAGCTCAAAACTGACTGACCCAACCCTGATTGAGATCTTAAAATTAATTCACCCACCCCCTTTGTACAAAAAATATGACACCAGCTTATAAAATCCGATCAGTTCTCGCACAATTGTTGATTTTTATGCATCGCCTTGGACACCATGAGTCCTGTACATTCTACTGACACTGCTTCTCAACACATCTGAGGTCGACAAATTTCTCACTACGCCAGGGAAGTGTAAGTTTTCTACATATTTGTGTGTTAAGTCTGCTGGAAACTTTAGTCATAAACATAATGAAAAAATTTCTTGACGTGGTATGTACGTTTATATTCATACATATTTCAGAATTCATATTTGATAGATCGGAATCGGAATCTACAAGCACTGTATGTCGCATCATTCATGTTTGCACCTGATCCAAAGGTTTGGAGAAAATAGCGGACTGGCAGATGCATGAAAACCAGGGGTGAACTTATGCAGGCTAGAGAAGGGAAATAACAACTACACGATCGTAGCGATCTAAAAGGGGCTATGGGGGCATGCTCCCCTGGGAATTTTTTATATTAATGTATTCAGAAATGGCTTGAATACATCTAAAACTGCTATGTGTTATGAAATATATCTCGCGTTACTTGCTGTTTTTGATCCTGCATCCCGCCATTGATTTAAAACCATCCCGCATCCCGCCTGTGGAATGGAGGGCATCCCGGTCCAAGATAATTTCATCCTGTATCCTGTCCCTAAAATTTCTCATATCCCGCATCCCGCCTCGATTTAAAGCCCCATCCCGAATCCTGCCAAACCTATATTAAACCCTCTTGTTAAGGTTACTGTCAACCTTCAAGGGACGATTTTTTGCAAAATTTGTTTTTCAAGCCAAATTAAAGACTACTTTTTTATCTGCATTTTCCAAAAATAATAATTTGAAAAACTTGAAATGCGCGCGAGTTATCGACAAAAACGTGTTTTTAAATAAAAGTAAAAAATCCACTAAGGTGTTTTAAGGCAATTAGAATGTGTCAACCGCAGAGCTCCCCGTAGACTGCGAGCAGTCCCTCTTTCTTTCTGATATCGAACGCGAAGCGCGAGTGAGCGGAAATCGAGCGCGAAGCGCGAGCGAGCGGGAGATGGGCCGAGCGGAAGTGAGTCACGAAGTCACTTCGTGACTCACTTCCGCTCGGCCCATCTCCCGCTCGATTTCCGCTCACTCGCGCTTCGCGCTCGATATCAGAAAGAAAGAGGGACTGCTCGCAGTCTAAGCTCCCCGTGACGTTTTTTCACGGCAATCTCATCCCGCACCTCGTATTTCACGTCTTGTGTTTATACTTGTGTCTTGTAATTTATGACACCAAAATCTACGCTTCCGTACGCCGTTTATGGAGAAAAAGAGAGGAACGGTCTGTTATCAAGGAAAGCTTTAATACCCGCGTGCTATAGCCGCAAACAACGCTTGCTTTGGCACTTTCGCCAGCCTTTTTCTTCCTTTGTTCTTCCCGTGCATACCGCTGCGGTTGTTTTCTTTTCTACTGATTCGGTTTCGGCGATGAATTTTGTGCGCCAGACTTCACTTTCCCCAATATTCTCCTGTCGCAAATCATGGAAATGTCGTTTCCCGAGGAACATCATGGGGGATTCCTATGTTGTGTTCTATTGGTCGGCGGCATGGCCGCATTCACACCCGCTTTGATTAAGTGTGAAAACTCCAAAAATCTTTTCTGCCCGAAAACTCCGGATTTGTTTTTGTGCGAATTCCCTCTCTTCAAATGAATTAACAGGGTATATAGATTTGTTGGATTTTAATGAAATTTGGCCAACATGTTTGTTAGACATTAATGCACCAAAGTGTGTGAGGCTTTAACGAAATTCGAAATATTTTTCGCGTGGCGTCCCAGCGCGTGACACGCATCGAAAACATATCCATTGTCTAACTTTAAAATAGATTTTTTCGCGAACCAATAAGAGTATTGAAAAAGCCTCACACACTTTGTTCGCCCATTATCTCCTGAATGATATAGTCCAGATTGTTTTGATGTCCGCGGTAACGCGAAGGCTTGTAACTCAGTTAAGCAGACACTGTCAGTTTTGCGTTCGAAGGCTTGCGCGCGCCTAACAGAACAAAAACGGACAAAAGTAGTGCTTCTATCGGATTCTTCATTCTATTACCTTTACAGTGATATATAGTTTTTTAGGGTTTCTTCTAAAATAAAGCGGATAGGAAAGATTTCCCGGAAGGCACCCTCGAAGGTTTACAGTAACCTTAAGGGGGAACATGTGCCGAACCATGAAACACTCCCTTTAAAGGTTTAATATTCAGCATTGTCAACAAATGAAGAGGCTAGAGGAAAATTTTCCTCTAAGTGTGGTTTTCCGAAGCGTCGCTTCGCTGATTTAATCGTTTAGACAAACAAAACATTCCTTTTGTAAAGAAAACCACTGGGAAAATGGAATTTATTTGCATACGTTTTTTCTTGAAAGTGAACCATGAACCAGGAAAAAAATTACAGGGCAATGTTTTTCTGTTAAATTCAGGCACCTTTGAGAAACGAAAAATTATTTGACCCAAAACCACAACTAGCTTCTTCAAATATACTTGCTGTTGAATTATCACCAAATATAGTAACTGCTTTTATTGCAAGTAAATGTCATAGTATTCTCATACATTACATACATATTTTAACTTACTTCCCCAAAGTCTGTGAGTCCTTTGTGAATTTCTCCTGATTTTTTGTCATACCATGCATCAGCCCTGAATAAACAATTAAGATAGAAGGACTCTATAATAACAGCAAAGTTAAAAGACTGTGTACATGCACCAAGTAATCCACACTTCATCGCTGACTTCCACTCACCATTTTGTCAGGTTGTCCCCGGCCAACAATTTGACAATAAATTATATGATGAGTTGTTCGAAAGCCAATTAACACTAATCCAGGATTAAAGGTTAATTGAGGTTTTAATTTCTTTTCACTACTAATGTTTTCTAGAGTTTGAGATTAAGCAAAGTGAAACCTGAAGGGCGAGCTACCAATAGAAAATCTTGCTGAAAAGTCAACATTCACGCTAGGATATAGTCATCCCTCAAATGACAACCAATTGGAAAACTACTTCAAGAAATTAGCAGTAAGCAGGTCACAGTGTAGGTTGAATGTTGAGAAAAAGTATTTTGAAATTACTGATTATATTTAAAATAATAACTCATGCCTCCTCTGAAGCAAGGTGGTTTTATTATGGTGTTTTCTCCTGGGTTGATCAAGTCTTCCATTCTCATAAGTTGCCTACTGTACTGAATTTACTATAAAGGTAAGGAGAAATCAGCATTTCATCACCGTCAAGACCCCTCCCCCTCCTCTTTCCCGCCTCCCCTCCCAAAAAGGGGAAAATTGCTCTCAAATAAAACTAAAGGGCAAAACATAATCTAAAATGCTTTAAAAATAAAGCAATGATAACTTACCATGGAGTGTTACAGGAATGCGTAAGTGTCATATATCTGACTCCCAGACTATAGAACGTTCGCAGAGTGGCAAGGCTTGAGTCAATCATGTGACCCCCCTCCAAGCCAATCAAAGAGCCAATCTTTCCATTTTTCTTTGCATCTCTTATACCTTTAGCTGTCGTCACGAACACAAGGTCATCTGGATATTTCTCCACCAGTCTACGGATGACAGCAACTTGTTCCAGGCCTACTCTGACTGCATTCATCATCCGAATAGAGCATGGAGCATATGCCGCCCAAAACTAGGTGCATTAAAACATTTGTTAAGAGAATCTCAATTAATTATACAGTTCAACCTACTTGAGCGTCGCGCCGTGTCTCCTCGAGGTGATTTTCGCGCGCGCTCGAGTGCTCTCCCACTCGACTATCCCTGAGAAAAATAAGGGACTGCTCGTAGTCTAGAGCATTCTCTGTATTTCTCTGTAATGTTCCTGTTTTGTAACGTACTGATGTAATATATCAAGTTTCATACAATTTCCAAAGTGTAGCGGAGTATTTTTTTGGAAATTTTTAGATTATGATTTCCTTTCAAAACAGTTTCTTTAGAAACTATAAGTTGTTTTATTCAATATTTTATATCCGTGTCAGCTTTATAATCTCCTTATTTTTCTCTTTATGCAATTCTAAATAAAAATTAATGGTTGTTGTTGTTGTTGTTCTGCTGTTTCTGTTTTTCTTGTTGTTGTTGTTGTTGTTGTTGTTGTTGATATTGTTGTCAACATCATCATCATTGTTGTTGTTTGGTTATTGTTCTTGTTGTTGATGCAGTGGTGGTGGCGGTATTCTTGTTGCTGTTGTTGTTCTGTCGTTGTTGTTTATGTTATCATCATCACCATCATTGTTGTTGTTGTTGTTGTTGTTGTTGTTGTTGTGGTTGTTGTTGTTGGTGGTGTTGTCGTTGTCGTAATTGTTCTTGTTTGTGGTGTTATTCTTGTTGTTGTTGTTGTTCTGTTGCTATTGATCTGTTGTTGTTTTTTATTTTCTTCTTGTAGACTGCGAGCAGTTCCTCTTTCTTTCCGATAGCGAGCGCGAAGCACGAGAGAGCGGAAACTTGAAAACCTCTTGACGACCTGTTGACAACATCGCGGCTTAGATGGAAGAGCAGAAGCAAGCAATCGAAGCTTTGCTGATGGGAAAGGATGTAATGGCCGTTCTTCCCACGGCCTTCTGGAAGAGGATGATTTATCAGAGTTTTGTTAACGCGAAAGATTCGAGCGATTCCGCATTAGAATCGGATCACAGGCTACTCCGCATCTGATCGTTGTTCGACAGAAGAGCATCGTCGAACGATTTTGGCTTGAGGTTGCTTACGAGGATAAAGAAAGTCTTTGGACTTTCAGACATTGGCGACAACAAATGCTGATGTTTCAATTCGTTTCCACATAGCGCTGAGGCTGCTTCTTCCGATCGAGTTTCGTTGATTGATCTAAGTTCGTACTCAACACAAACGCTCGCGGCTACAACGATCTGAGAAAATAGAGAGGCTGTGAACAATCTATAAACTCAACACAAAACAAGCAGTCTTGTTAGGTAAAATGCACGAAAAAATAACATTGGCTCGCAAAAACGCATGAGTCGCGTGTGTAACAAGAATCCTTTCTTGGCAACCGGGCCGGTTTATTTTTGGCCGTACGTGACCAAGGTAAAGGGCACTGCAGAGTTTGTTATTAAAAAAAGTTAATTTTCAATTCCTTACGGCTTGGTGGGCGGAGATATCTGGCACGCGGCGGAAAGAGGAAAGCCGGCAGTCCCTCTTCTTTCGCTTGTTCGTGCCTCACGTCCGCTCGGTCCATTCCCGCTCGATTTCCGCTCTCTCACGCTTCGCGCTCGCTATCAGAAAGAAAGAGGGACTGCTCGCAGTCTATTCTTCTTGTAAGTTGTTGTTGTTGTCTTGGTTTTGCTATGTCATCAGAAGCTGTTGTGAATTGTAACGTGCAAAAATCAACAAAAGTAGAATATTTATATTCCTCCTTCATTACCTGGCTGCCAACTTTGCCTTTCCTTAGCCGAGGTATATCTGTATGCCACGATGGCTCACTTGTGTCAAATGTCAGATTTTCAAGCCGGTTTTGGTACTTTCTGCGGATCTGATAAGGAACATCATTGTGCCTGCAAAGAAACTCACACAGATTAAAATTATCTACATAGAAATTCACAAATAGCCAACCGTTTCGAATTTTGGCATTCTATAAATGTAGTTAGTCGAGTTTTCTTGTATGTGACCCACAACCGCCATCTTGAACAAGCTGAGAAAAGGCTATGCCTTAAATGAATAGCCCAAAATCAGATTAGCCTACTATAGCACGGTTAGCACCCCGGTTAGCCTACTATAGCACCCCGGTAGCCTACTATAACAAGCACCCCGGTTTAAATAGCCTACTATATCCCCGAGAATGGCTAGCTTTCTTTTGTGGGTTGGGGTAACGTCTGATCTAATTTTGGGCTATCCATTCTAGCCATAGGCTCGATTTCCGCCGCTCTCTCGAGTCCGGTCTTCGTTCCTCGGGGGATGAGCGTGGGCTCATTTTCCCGAACAGCGGCTGGTAATCGAGCCTATTCTAGTCACGACCACAGAGAAAAGTCGTAGCGTTGCGTGACAAAGAGAGGGCCAAACTGACGTCGCACAACACTTAGCGGTTTGTGAGATCGTTTGTGGGCTAGCCGCCATCTTGGATTCGCAAAACGTGGAGAGTTGGGGCGAGTGAAAAAAGGCGAACAAGGGGGCGGGGTTGGGGGAGGGGAAATTCAGCGCGCGCTCGCCCAAAATACGAAGAACAGCAAATTACTCGATCACGTGTTTTCCTAAAATACATATCGCCCGGACTTCAGCATTTCCCGGTGTACGTTGGAACGTACCAATGAAATTATAAGGCCTTTTTGACTGTCAGAACTGCGCCACGACATACCTAACTTAACTCACTAAACAGCATGTTCTGAACATAATACATTTGCAGATATCAATACCATACGAGCTCAACAGGCGTACACGGAAAGCTTCAATTCGCGTCTTCCACTACGCGCTCGCTTCCCGCTGAAATTTCTTTCCCTACACGGGTTTAACGCATCTCGGCCGCGTTCGCTGCACGCACTCGTCGGAAGAAGGCCATAGGATCGCATACGAACGTTTCGTTTCCTATTAGGATCAAGGTTTTCAAGAAAAAAAAATGAATCAAATAGAAGTTCTTACCCATCAACTAACGGTGTTTCATCCAATAAATGTATGGCGCGTTCCATAATTAACTCCTCTGTTTGTGCGTTTCATCTTCATCTTTCTTTCCTAACAACAAGGCGCAAGGCACGGCTATAACGATCACTAAACAACTACAACCACCGCACCGATGATGAGAAATTTTTAATTTAATTCGAGCCTTTTAAGATAAACAAGGCGGAAATGACGGATGAATTGCAATCGAACTCGAGATATTAGGTGCTGAAACAAGAAGACGCCTTCTTCAAGATTGCTAACTCAATGACCTGCACCTCCGCGACTCGACTGTTATCTTGTTATTTTAACCTTGTATAAACTTGCGCGTCCATTAGCCGAAAGCCGTTCTTTGCATACCACGAAACCCGACAATCTGTTTGTATAAAACTATAAAACATAGGATACAATTTCAATATTTGTCGTGCGAGTGACGTTCTTAGGTATAAAACAACTTCCGTCTCGATTTTATAAACAGTTACATGTACTTTCTTTTGAGATTCGTGTATAAACAAGAGCGAAATGGCAATCGATTCAATTTTAATTTGCCGTCACGATCCTAGTCTGAATCAGAATTTGGATATAGGTAAGCATCATTTCCTTCCAACATTGTTTTCTTGTCTCTCTTATAAGAAAGGGAAATTCAAGCGCGACGCGCGAGGAGAGACTATCTGCCTGCAAAATCTCACTACTGAACTTCAACTAGACGTAATCTTTGTACTAGCCGAGATCTTTGTTTCTCTTGTCAAAACTTTCTGCTCTTTGAGATCGGAAATTAAGCCGTTGGCCTTGGCTTCTTCACTTCCTCATATTACAGTGCGACTACTATTACCGGGGTCACTCAAACAAAAAAATCCGATAACACCCCAGAGTTGAATAAAGCGGAGTTGGATATCTAACTGGATTTATAAAAACATGGTAGCAGAAAATCGCACCATTTTGACCATTTTGACGCTTTTCTCCAAAGTAGACGATATGATAAGATCAGGTATGCCAGTTCTTTTTTTCTCCTCCCCACTCTTCTTTCTCCTTTTCGCTCTTCGTTGCAATTGGCGTGCTTTCAAGTCTCATTGGAGTGATAAAACTTGGCTTTGTCCTAGTTGCAAAAAAAATGTTGAAATTTTCTAGAGCCACGTTCTTATAAATTCAGTTAGATATATAAATATGGAAAATTAGCCTGCGAATACACGGGCAAATACAGCCGCCTTCCATCGCGCCAATCGAAAATGTGCTATACATTTATATCATTAACATTAATAATCTCCTCACACTTTTAGAGCGACACTACGGAAAGAGAGATGCTGTTTAATACCCAAACTCCGATAATCAGTGCCGGTTTGAAAGCGTCCATCGAGACAGTTAGATTCTTTTACTGCCTGTCATGTTCTACAGCCTGGGTATTGACAAATTACTAGGACGCGACATACCTAAAATACTCGCTAATTAAAAACATAGCAAGAGATTTGCAGATTGTATCAATGTTTAGTCACTTTGTTACGCGAGGGGACGGAAAACGCATCGCGAAGAAGGTACTTTTTATTACAAAATAAATATTCGTTCAGTACTTTTGATTATCGGGATACCTGTGCATGAAACACAAGAATTTCGACGAATGATCCACTATTTATTTTCCTTTACACCAGCTTGTCCACATGTGGTCACATGTTTGTGTCAGTGCCTTTTCTGTATTGTTTTCAAATGCACTAGAAATAATACAGGATTCAATGACCAGCTGTGCAGAACTTGCAACAGGCAGAAGAGTGCCTATTTTGCGTGAGCTCGAGGTGCACGCAGCCTCCGTATGTAATGGTCTAATTTGTACCGAGTGGAAGTAGCGGCCGCGAGCTCACAAGACGCGCGGGAAAGCTTCACTCGCAAATTCCATGATATCTGAACTTCGCGCGTCCCGTTCCGGTTCGCATCCTGCGACAATTTTGGAGAGGAAGAGAGAGACTGTTTTGCAGTCTAGGCAGGCAATGTCGCTCTAATTTCGGACTTTTCAGTCAAAGAAAATGAAAACCCAATGAGTTTCCTCTCCCAACACGCGTGTATCGCGTATCGCGTATCGCGTTTGCTACACGCACTCGTCGGAAGTGATCGCGATAAAATAAAGTAAATAAGAAAGGCCCGAAGGATCCCATCATGTGTATTCCACTTCCAAGTTAGGTTTTCAAAAACAAAATGAATCAAATAGACTGAAGATCTTACCCATCAACTAACGGTGTTTCATCCAATAATTGTTTGGCGCGTTCCATATAGCTCTTCTGTTTCTGTTTGGGCGTCTCGTCTTTCTTTCCTAACAACAGAGCGCAAGGCACGGCTATAGCGATCACTAAAACAACTACAACCACCGCACCGATGATGAGAAATTTGCGATTCATTCCAGCTTTGTAAATTAGACAAGCAAATAACGGATGAACTGCAATCGAGCTCGAGTTAGCTTAGGTGCAATGGTACATAAACAAGAAGACGCCCTCTGCAAGGTTCTCGCGCCGTGAATAAATATTCAACTAATGACTGATACTCAATACCTACTCCCTGGCTTGTTTTTTTAACTGTCACATTTCTCGCTCGTTCATTGGCCGAACGCCATTGTCTATTAGGTTTTTATGAAATACTACACTACACAGCCGGACTATCCATTGTTACAAAATATAAAATTACAATAATAGGTAATCCCTGGCATCCCTGTACACAGCCAGCGCGCGGGTGATCTGATCCAAACACTGACATCCAAGCGTTCTTGTGGCTCTGCATTCAAGCTAAAAAGACTTCAGCAGAGAAGATGGCCTGCAAACGATTCAGCTTATTCTGTTGGTTGCTCGGTTTTATGAGCGTCGCGAGTTGTGTTCCCGCCTCTTCACGTCGCAGCCCTCGAGCGGTGGATTATGACGCGAAGGCAAAGAAGATACTGCAAGATACGCCTTTAGTCGACGGGTGAGTGTGTAGCATGCAGTGAGTGTTTCGGCGCGATTTAGTTGATATTTCAGAGATGTTCAGTTGATTAGTCGGTAGGATCATCCCGGCTCTGAACAATACATTTCGATTGAGGCCTATTTTGATTCGGTTGTCTTTATATATTTCCTCCATGGGTGGAAATTCCACAGTACGGGAATATCTTGTTACACTATATTAGAATGCAATGGGAAATCACTGTACATGGTAATTAGCTAATGATCATTTACTTCGATTTTCAGTCTTTCTTCTCCCGGGTCTTCTATAGATCAACTCAATCAGTTTCACTAATTAACTTCATGTTTTCAACAGTTTGTATAGCGATGTTTCTCGTTACGTCACCTATTGTTATTAATGTGCCAACCAGAGAACTATTGGCTGTTGAAACAAAGAGTTCTTTTGTTTAATGGTTGGCAAATTTGAATAACAAAACAAATGTGACGTAATGTTGATAAACAGTGAACACTCCTATACAAACTAATCCTTTCTTCATTTATATTCGCGCCATGCCAAGAGGGATGGTTATTCAAGCGAGGCCATTATAGCGGAGCAGCGCAGAGCTGTTTGAGACGTACGACAACAGCACAACAGAAAATCAAAATTAACTTTATACTCTCGAGCCTGCGTCGCAGACAAACTACACCGCTGGTATATATCCGAGGATTTTGACATGTCCGGCTGCAACGCAGGCTATCGATTTGCTGAGTTTAAAATTGTAAAAATACGGCAACAACTTCCTGGTTGTAATCCCCACACAAAGCCATCGATCAATGGTGTAACGCAACACTCCTGATGAGTCAGGTACCTCTCAAGACTACAACCGTGAGAATGTAATTTGGGTGGCGCGGCTTAATGCGTGTTGCTATTTGATTTCGCCTACTAATAGTACGATCCTTGTTTAGATAGTTATTACACGACTTACAAGATTTGAAAAAGACAACGAACATTTCAAATGAAAATGAAAATGAATAGGGTGTAGTCAATGAAATTTTAACTGTGGATAAATGGCAAGAAACTGTTTACGAAAATCCTGCTGTTTGTACGTTGAATAATAATAAAAAATAAGGATCTGAGATCAGTCAAAAAGTTATTAAACTGAACAAGAAGTCCAAAGACTACAGCAAAACTGATTTAACAACATCTATATAAAATGTACAAGATTAACTTGTAATTATCGTAATGACTTATTAACCTTACTTGCTTAGTACTACCACAACCTCCAGTCATTGTTCTCCACTGTCCAGTACTGAGTTTACATAAAGAAGTTACAGAAATCCTTATAGGTTTGTGGAAGTTAATTATCGAATGGAATAATTTCCGTTTTTCGTTCAGGCATAACGACATTCCATGGCAACTGAGGAAGAACTTCATGAATCGACTGGAAAACGTGACTTTGGATAAGAATAACACAAAATTCCACACTGATATTCCCAGGCTACGAAAGGGTGGCGTTGGAGCACAGGTATGTGGACTGGAACAAATATATAGTTCTTGGGACAAGCAAAAGAAAAATGCTTCCTAGGGGCCTGGGATCCGGGTGGGACTGGAGCGGAGTTCTCTGGGCTTTGTCGCGAATAGCCTGCGTAGCTGGCGGTATTGTTCGCATGAAGTAAAGGTGCAGCCAAAATGAGCGGCAAAGCCGCGAGAGAAAATACCTTTCACCCATCGCGCGCCAAAAATTTAGCCTGTTCCAGGCAATCGGATAGTGGGGGAGCGACGCGAAAAGACGCGCGAAGCGCGAAGAGTGGCGAGTGAGTAATAGGCGTGAGGATTGTGGAGAAGGGACGAATGAACGCCTGTAAACATTTCTTTAAAAAGCTCAGATTCTGGTATACCCTCTGATTAGTCAACTTTGCCAGTTACTGTCAACACTCGAGCGTTCTTGATGTTAATGAGAAATGCGATCTGGCAGAGGCGAGAGATCTTTCGTCAAGTCACGCAGCCTCATACATAAACATAAGTAATATGGTCTATTTTTGTTGCAACTTGTCTCGAAAATTGCAGGAAAAATTCCGCTTAGTCTAACAGCGCCGTTGAGAGCAAGTTGCACGAAACGTTGTTTCAGTTAGTGTAACGCCCCGTCGCTGCAGCGTTGCCGCTAGCCTTCGACATGCAACGCCCACTGTAACGAAAACGTTGCAAGACAAGCTCAAGCGGGTGTTACGCTAAGTATTTTTCGTGCAACTTGTGTCGCAAAATTGCGAGAGAAGTTGCGGAAAAATTTGCCTACACTGTTGCCAAGTGTAACAGCGCCTTTAGACTAAAGTTAGCAGTTTTGACAATGAGCCCACAATGTCCTGTTTTATTCTCGTACAGTTTTGGTCAGCGTACGTTTCCTGCCTCAATCAGTACAAGAACTCGGTTCGCTTGTTCATCGAACAGATTGACGTCATCCACCGTATGGTTGATAAGTACCCGGATGCTTTTACTTTCGTCACCAGTGCCCAGGGCATAAAAGATGCGCACAAAGATGGAAAGATCGCCTCTATGATTGGCATAGAGGGTGGTCACGCTATTGACAGTAGCTTGGATACACTAAGGATGCTGTATGACTTGGGAGGGCGGTACATGACGCTGACCCACAGTTGTCACACACCTTGGTAAGTTGCTTGTGTTGCGTGATATGAATAGCTCTTGTCACGGACAACAGTTGAGGCCAACACAAAATGCAAAATATCGTAATTTTATCGTTTCTACATTTTTAAAAATAGTTTCAAATGGAAAAGAACTACAGGTGCAACTTTCTTATGTTTGCAGAAACGATCTGTTGCTAATGCAAGCCTTTTTTACATTAAAAAAAAAACATTATAAACTAAAAGGTCTAAAAGAGTTGTAGATCTTCTGAAAACTGTTTATATACTAAACCCGTTTAGGAACTAAATACTCTGATAAATATTTGAAAAATATCATATTTTTCAGGGCCGATTCGTGTACACCAGCAAAACCAGAACATAATGGCTTGACGGAGTTTGGAAAAGTAAGAAATTTGAAGTTCTCTTTTATACGCTACGCCTTTTAACTGGTAAAGGCCCGATCAAACGGTCACAACATTTGTCGCAACATTCTCACAACCGTTTGTTGTGAGCCGATGTTGAGACCGTTTGACCACCCCTCACAACAATGTTGTGAGTTGTGACATGTTGTGACGAGTTTCAATTCTTTTAAACTTTGTCTCAACATTTTCGCAACATTTATTTTGTTCTTGAAATGTTGAGAGGCTGTTGTAGCCGTTTGACCGGGCATGGTCACAACATGTCACAACATGTCACAACAAATGTTGTGAGAATGTTGTGACAAATGTTGTGACCGTTTGATCGGGCCTTACAGTCAAACTACTGTAACCGGGGCCACCCAGACAAAGTTAACCAATCACAGGGCAGAACGGGAACAATACATTCCAACATTTTTGAATTGAGCCAATCCGATGTCGAGTACAGAACGATGAAATTGCAACTTGTTCGTTCGCGATGAAAACAGATGAATGAAATTTTGTGCGGTTCTACGAGGGTTCTACGGCGTGGATTTTCGATTTCAACCCCTATTCTTTGACTAGTTTTAGCAGTTCGATTTGTAAGGAAAATATATGCGAGTCAATGAACGAGAAACTCCAAACTGCGTGAAAACTGGGAATGCGACGGCTGCACAGTATGTTTCCTCGAATAAAAGTGCGTGGCGGATTTGAAATAATTTGTTCGCTCTTGACAAATTCAAGTTTTCTCTACCGCGTCAGCCGGCTGAATAGCTACGCGTGTCGGGGTTTTGGCAGTACCATTAATTTGGAAAATAAATACACTTGATGCCAGCGAGAGAAGACTTTATATTCCAAACTGCATAAAGTCAGTGAACGCGACGGCCAATAGTTTCGACAAAGTGCGTGACGGATTTGAAAACAACGAAAGCACGGCTTGTTTTACCAGCGTGCATGAATTCAGTTTTTATACATTGTCGGATCTTTGATCTTCCACCTTGTTCCACGCGCTGGGTTTTATTTTGTCAGTACAATTTGGCTGAAATTAAAAAAATAAGTAAAAGAGAAATTCAAAATTGCAAAAATGTGTCGGCTGTATGTTTGAAGTTTCGGCAAAGTGAATTGTCACGAGAAAGAACTCAACCGCCGGAGTACAATATTTTGCCGGCAGAGTTTGAATCACGTTTCGTAACGGCGAATTCTTTATTACAGTTATTTCTGATCGCATGAGTATTGTCTGATTTGCGTTGAACTTTCGAAACTGTTTCGAATCCTTTCGGAAAAATTAAGCCAACTCAGTGCTAGTAAAAGCGCTTCGATCTTTCCGAGAAAAGTCCTGACTGTTCTAGGGAAAAGTCCCGAATTTTCTAGGAAAGATCGAAGCGACTCTGTGTCTGATCTGCTAGCACTGAGTTGGCTTCTTTCTCTCATGCGATCAGAAATAACTGTTATATTGAAATAATTCGCCGTTTATACGAAACGTGATTCAAACTATGCCGGCAAAATATTCTACTCCGGTGGTTGAGTCCTTTCTCGCGACAATTCACATGATTCACTTTGCCGAAACTTCAAATATTACGGCCGACACTCTTTTTATGCAATTTTGAATTTCTCCTTTACTTATTATTTTAATTTCAGCCAAATTGAAGTGATAAAACCGCGACATTGTATAAAAACTGAATTCATCACGCTTGTAAACAAGCCGTGCTTTCGTTGTTTTCAAATCCGTCACGAACTTTGCCGAAACTATTGGCCATTGCGTGTACTGACTTTATGCAGTTTGGAATATGAAGTCTTCCCTCGCTGGCGTCAAGTGTATTTATTTTCCAAATGGTACTGCCAAAACCCCGACATGTGTAGCTATTCAGCCAGTTGAACACTGGTTGACTCCGTAGAGAAAACGAACTTGAATTTGTCGAGAGCAAACAAATTATTTCAAATCCGCCAGCACTTTTATTCGAGGGAACATACTATACAGCCGTCGCGTTCCAATTAAGTTTTCCCGCAGTTTGGAGTTTCTCTTTTATTGACTCGCATATAGTTTCCTTCCAAATCGTACTGCTAAAACTAGTCAAAGAAAAAAGGGTTGAAATCTAAAATCCACGCCGTAGAACCGAACAAAATATTCATCGCGAACGAACAAGTTGCAATTTCATTGTTCTGTACTCGACATCGGATTGGCTCAATTCAAAAATGTTGGAATGTATTGTTCCCGTTCTGCCCTGTGATTGGTTAACTTTGTCTGGGTGGCCCCGGTTACAGTAGTTTGACTGTAAGACTAAAATTTGGACTAGATCGGAAACCGCGCGCTTAGCTCATCATGTGCCTTCGGGGGATGAGCGTGGGCTCATTTTCCCGAACAGCGGCTGGTAATCGAGCCTACTCATCATGGTGCGAGTCGGTACCACTAGAGTATTTTTCCCCTTCCATATTACAATCTCGTCCTCTTTCGCGAAAGTTTCAGTTTTATAACGGGGTGGTAATATTGAGTGAAGTGCAAAGCAGGATCACGCAATATGACTCATCCCAATTCTCCGCGTTTCTTGCAGTCGTCACGCAACTCTTCCTCTCCGAGCGTTGTGTGACGACCGAAATAACGGCTGCGAAAGTAGACTGTGACCAGCATCTGATTTCGTATTACACCATCAGTACATTATAGACTGGTTACGAGGCAAACCATCAACTGGGACGCAACTGTCTGGATGTACCACCGAATTCTCACAACTAGCATTAATGTGTAACAGTCAGTAAGAAGAATTAATATTTTGGGGATAAAAGAGATTAATAAAAAGCGCCTACTCCATCCACAAATGAATGCTATGAAAGGAAATTTTTTCTTATCAAAGTAATCCTTGGTTAGGATTAGCTATAAGATGACGCATCTGTAAAATGAGATTTTGGCCAACAGCGCCGGGATTTTTACTTATTTATCTCTAAACGAATGAATCTCGAAAGAAACTACCTATGTCTTAAACAGCGATAAAATGGCTGTAAAGTGAAGTCAATATTTATCTGTAACTTGACTTGATTTCTTTAGATCGTGATCAAAGAGATGAACCGTCTTGGGATATTTGTTGACATATCACATGTATCCCATAAGGCAATGCACGATGTTCTAGATGTCACCAAAGCGCCAGGTTTGTAAGAGTACGCGTGCGCCTAATTCGTACTTTAGTTTCAGTCTTAAAGTGAGTGCATTTGGGATGTATACTTGTTGTAAATTCGATTCTTGTTTGAAAATTATAACCCAGTTCTATGTTTCAGATTATGACTATGATAATTTATATGAAAATTTTCAAACAAAAACAAAACAAATTTAAACCACGGCATACCAATAAATCTACTAGATTACTTTTGTAAGAATCTGATTCTTGCACACCTATCGTTCACTCCATGTTCGATATTTGTGGGTTCCTTGAAATGCTCACCGTTAGCTAAAAAACGGTTGTTGGTTGAACAGGAGAAGATGAAGTGGCAAATAGAAAGAAAATCGAAATGGGAGAGAAAATAAAAATTACATCAGAGAAAATACAAACGTGCGAAATTCCATCTAACCTCATGTTGAACAACTTGCGCAAATGGCGCACATATACCGCGAAAATGTTGGCAAAGTGGCAGCTTAAAAACACCCTTTTGGGGCAAAGAAAATAAAGAAAATCTCTGAGCATTATACCTTAATCTCCATTTCAACTTATGTTATAGCTTTTGGTTTAACCAAGACTTTGATCGCTGATAATATCAGCAATCTAAGTCTGGGTTTGAGCCAGTTATCGAGTGTCGAGCCAAGGATGTTTAAAAGAACGTTACTTATAAACACTACAGATAACTTCTACGATATTTGATAATTGTCCTGTTAATGTATCCGTGAAATAACCTGTTATTATAAACATTTTAGTTATTTTCAGTCACTCTTCTGCCTACGCGCTGTGTAACAACACGAGAAATGTTCCTGATGATGTCTTAAACAGATTGGTGAGTAGAAATAATTTAAATCAAATCAAATCCATAACCTTTATTTTTTGATGCGATTGGAATTAAAGCTTGACAATGTTTGTGGGGCTGACTGTGTGCTAACTAAGACTAAAACAAGAATTTAACATAAAATAAGACATAAGATACAATAAAGTTACAGTGAAATTGCGAATTGTTATTTTATATTAATAAAATTTGAAATGCGACATGATCTTTGGCTGTGTTTGTATCGATAACCTATTGAAATCATTAAATGATTGTTTGATCAATGGACTCATTCATTATATTTTTTCATTCACTCATTTCCTTATTGTTTCGCTCATCCGCTTATTCGTTTTTTCCCTTATTTGCTTATTCGTTCATTCGCTTATTAGTTCACTCTCAGTCAATTCGCTTATTCATTTATTCAATTTTTTGCTCACTCGCTAATTCTTTCATTCGTTGTATTCGTTTATTCGTCCATCCTTCCATTCTCTCGTTCGTTCGTTCGTTCGTTCGTTCGTTCGTTCGTTCGTTCGTTCATTCACTCATTCATTCATTCTTTGATTCGTTCATTCGCTTATTCGCTCATTCGTTCGTTCACCCAATCGCTTACAGTGCGACTACTCCAACCAAGGCCACCCAACAAAATTCTGTGCAAATTAGCGGAATGAAAATCTTGGATGTTAACAATAGATTTCCCACAAATTATGGATCTAAGCAAGCTGCATGCTATAGAAGCAATACATTTGTGGCCATTTTTATTGTTTTAACACTCAAACGCTACTGGACAATTTGCAAAGAATTTGTTTGAGTGGCCTTGGTTGGAGTAGTCACACTGTAATCATTCATTCATTCATTAATTCAGTCAGTCAGTCAGTCAATCAGAAGTCAGTCAGTCAGTCATTTAATAAATTATTCATTCATTCATTCAGGCAGGCAGGCAGTCAGTCAGTCGTTCATTCATTCATTCATTCATTCGCCCCTTCGTTTATTCACTGATCCATTCTTTCTTTCGTTTGTTTGTTCGTTCGTTCATTCTTTAGCTGACAATTTTCATTCCATTATGTTACAGCCCCAAAATGGCGGAGTAGTCATGGTGAACTTTTACAATGATTACCTGACATGCAGTAAGGTTGCGAACCTCAGTGATGTAGCAGGTAATATTTTATATTACTTTTTATAATACATACCACTAATGGAACATAGTGTACCAGTGAAAGAGACGTGCACATTACCCTTGTATTTTCCGGACATTTTACTCAGTGATTCAGCAAGCTCGCAAACTATCAGTATAGTAAAACATTCTCACTGCTACAAAGCCACTCACTGCCCAGGCAAGGCTAAGATATGGGAGGGAAGATTTAGCCTGGGCAGAGGTTAGCACGACAGAGATATGCGAGATAGTAAGACGTCGCCGAAGGGGAGGTGGGTGGGTAAAAAAACTGCATATAACTTACGACCGCGTAACTTGGCGAAAGACGCAGAAGACCTGAATTAATGCCCTTAAATATACAAGCGAGGCCCCTGGGGACTTGAGGGTCGTTAGGCTATATTCACTGGGGTGTTGGGAGCATGTTAGCATTGCCCGCGGGCTAGTTTCGTGGCTTTCTAGGCCGGGAGAATAGTCTTTAACGGGTGAGAGCTTTCAAAATTGGAATAAATGTTGTGTGGATATATTCGTTGATTTTTGCCATACTACACTGGTCTAGTAATATTTTTTCCAAGTCGTACCGAAGCTTCCTTCTCGTCACGCGCCGAAAGAGAAGTCAATCTCTGTCTCCCATACCTGCAGACTTCGATTTCGTCGCATATTTTTAACAAATCGTCGTTTTTGTGTCGTTAATTTTTGGTAACAATTGACGCATTTGATATTTTCTATCTGATCACAATAATTTGTAAATCGTCGCTTCAATCTCCAAGATTGTCGTTTTATAGTGGCAATCGTCGCGACTTCGATGGCGTCGGAAATACCCATACAGAGTCTCTATTGTTGTTTGCTTCTTTGATATTTAAAGAAGAGGTCATATCTAGATAGGTGTTAAGTTCTCTGCAAAAACAGAGTGGGTTTTCTGTTACCCAAAAATAACTCAGTGATTATAACAATATTAAACTGAAAACCAAACTTGTCATAGAAGTACGCTACGAATATTACTGCAAATTCTGAATGTTCAGTAAACGCACAGGATTACTGTCTCCTGACAGAAAGCAAATTAGAAAGACACTGAAATTTATGTGGTTTATGAACAAAGTCCGGCTTATAAAAATGTCTGAAAATATAGTTGTACAATACACTTATCAAAAAAAAGACAACTGGTATCATCAGAGCGTTCTAATCTGATTCAGTGTCCAACTCATCAACTGATTGTAAAATTTCTTTCAATTCTTCATAAGTACGCAGATCTTTCATTCGCCTCTGGTCCAGCTTTTCCAAGAATGTTTTCTTCTGGTCCTCGGACAAATCTTCATACATCATAATGGCGTCATCTATCGTGCCAAAGTAAGGCTTTTCCAAATCAATGGACAAAGCTTCAAGCATGATCCCTGCTTTGTGCAGCTGGATTAACCCGCGCTTGATTTCCGCAGGGATCGTCTTCTTCCCTGCTTTGTAAACATTGGCAAACATTATTTTCATTTCAAATTGACTGCTGTAGTACTTGTAAAACTTCAAAAGCTCTTTGCTGCATACTTCACAAGGACTGTTATCGATCATGACCGTTATCAATGGGGCGACTTTTTGGCCGTGCTCTTTCAGAATCTCTAGCATGGTTTTGTCATCTAAAGCGCGGAGAAGGTTGGCCTCGGCGTGCCCACAAGCTTTAGTGCAAGGTTTATGTCCATTTGGACATTGTGTGTTTGTCACAACTGTGGAATACGCCAGCACGAAGTCGCCATCCTCGTCCATTCTGCTAAGATCTTCTATTTTACAAAGGATTCCTGTGTTCCAGCACTGCAGATAGCGATATAGGACATCTTTCTTGTTTAGCGTTTTTCTCTCTGCCATGTTTAACTTCGCTTCGGGTCAAGATAGTAACCAGAAGAACCCTCTCTGTTGCCTGTCTTCAGTGGACGCTCTAAGTCAGCTTCTAACGCTTATATGCTTTTATAAGTAATTTCTAAGGCGTACTAATAAGACTTTGATGTAACGGAAGTTGTACACAACCACGTAATAGCGTAAATTAAGGTGACCGCTGAAAATTCCTTGTTTACAGGAAGTCGACGCATTTCAGCTGTTATCATAACAGGAATAAGTACATGGACCATGTTTCTTCCTGATTTTCCAAGAACAGGAAATAATTCCCTATATAAAGACTTCCGGTATCGTGACATTGGTAGTGAAACAAATACCTGTGTTTTCTTGTGCTAATCCAGAGGTCTATAATTATTGACCTCTTGTTAATCCCATTATTTTCCTTCATATTAAGGTAGAACTGACTGCTTTTGGAGGCTATTCGAAGAGGCAAAACATTTCATTTCTTGTTTCTTTTTCTCTTTCCCTACTAGCCATTCATTTAGTGTCCGTATATCTTTCCATTCAGTTTCGAGATTTGTATCTCCTACAGGAGCTAATTCGCTTTTCAACTGTCAAGTGGTAATATAGCATCATAAATTTTATAGTCAAAATGACTGGGGGAAAAAGTCCAACGGCCCAGAACGTAACCCCAAAAAAGTCCATTACTCTGTTCATAAATGAGAACCCTGGGTTACGCTTTTTGTCAAACACAAAATTAAAAAGAGTCGTTACCAAAATCTTTCACCCAAAAAAGTCACCACAAAATTCAGTTCTAACTCCAAAAAAAGTCCTCAAATCGCAAATTTCAAACCGAAAAAGGTCTTCGGACATCCCTGTCACTATTATACCTGAGTAACCCCCCCCCCCCCCCCCCCCCTCCTCCCTTGGGATTAATGCATTCGAAAGTTCAACTGATACATTCACATTACTTAAAGAATGTAATATCCATTATAAAGTAAGCTGGTTACAGAGTGCCGTTTCATTTCGATGAAACACGCAGCAACATTGCATACGTATAATTACTATTATTACTATTACTACAATGTTGAAACGTCCACTCCTCGTTTCCATCACTCACGGAAAACTCACAAAACATACTCCTTCTCCGCTTTCTTACTTTCTTTCTCTTGCACGCTTCACGATCTTCTGAACAGCGAATTTCGACTGAGTGAGCTTGAAATTATGCATGGGATAGCGCCTAGAAATAAGATTAATCCCTGTGCTCGTTGATTATTTCAGATCATATTGATTACATCAAGAACACCGCTGGCATTAACCACGTAGGAATTGGCAGTGATTATGATGGCGTACCAAGGTTTGATCTCTGATGTCTTATGTCTGCTGTTTGTGTAATGTATATTTTGGAGACATTGTTGATTAGTACTTTTGACCACCAGGGAGGGCACAGTGGTGAGAGTGCTCGCCTCCCATCACCGGTCGTGATTAAACTTGATAAGGGTTGAGTTTGTTGTTGGTTCTCATCCTTGCTCCTTGCTTTTAAATTCGAATTCGATCTCGAATCAACTGTCAGAACCATGTTTTTCTTTTGTGAGAGATTCCTGTAGCGTGGGTCGGAAAAGAATTTGAAGTTGAAGTTGATCAGTGCAAAAAGCAAACAAAAGACTGTATAGTGAGACGACCCCGCAGTGAATTGCAAGCTTTATATAGGCTATATGTTTTCTTTCTTTTTATTGATTTTTTTTATCGTTTACGCACACGTTAACAAGTGAAAATGATGATCGCATAGTTTCACCGAAACTAGACAGATATTTTCGAAATACCAAATAGAAAACGTTTTCCATGTTGGGACAGCAATTTCGAGTTCTCCAAAACGTTCATGAGTGTTACCATAACTCTATGGAAACACAGGGAAAACGTTTTCTATTGTTTTTATGAAATAAAAGCACGAAGCAATTTTCTATGTTTCCATAGAGTTATGGTAAATGGTTTTGAGCCAATCAGAGCGCGCGTAGTATCTTGTTTATTTCATAAAAGAGACTTCGAAAACAGTTGGAAACGCCTTCATGTTGACAGCGAAAAATATCGATCTCTGCACATCATAATTTTCGAAAACATCCGATTTCAGCGAAAATAATCATCTCTTTCAACTGTTTGCGTGTCGCGGGACGAAAGAACGTTCAACAATTCTTCTCTTAGCCTGAACGTCTCCTCTGTCGCTTACTCCCGAGATAGACTCTGTCTCGGGAGTAAGCGACAGAGGAGTCGGTTGAAATTCAGGCTATTCTTCTTCTACGGGCCTTGCTTTCCATCTTGTTTAAATCCGTTTATGTATTTATATCTATTGTCAGAGTTCCAGAAGGCCTTGAAGATGTGTCAACTTATCCTAAGCTAGTAGCAGAGCTTCTTCGACGAGGATACACCGACGAGGAAGCGAGTAAGGTGGTGGGACAAAACCTCATTACTGCCATGGAAAAAATGGAAAAGGTAAACAAGTTGTTTTGTTGTTGTTGTTGTTTTAACTTTTACAAAAATTACAATAATGGTTTTCAGCAACCAATAATGATTCGACTTCTAATGTCCCTCACAATATCAATTTATAAAATTTTGATGATATAACGCGCGCTCTGATTGGCTGAGTAGTCGTGTTGTACCAGGCTACGTTAAACACGGTTTATTACGTATGACTGCATATTGTTGGCTTTATTTTATAAAAGAACTAGAAAATGGCCGCTTGTTGTATACATTAGCCTGATGCCAACACTCGAGAAAGTTTGGGAGAATTCGAAAGTACTTATGTAAACCCTAGCCTGCGTGCAGACGTCTCCTATTCCCTTGCTTCACGCGGAAAAGTCACTTTTCCTCTTGAAGCAAGGAAATATGAGACGTCTGCACGCAGACTATGTAAACCCTCGCCGCGTAATCTTTCGAATTCTTTCAAACTGCCTCTCGTGTTTGCGTCAGGCTGTGTAAACATGCGCGCCATATCTAAATCATCAACCAGGATATATTTTTTCGATATACCACCAAATTCTCACCGCTGGTGATCATTAAAGAGAATCGTCACGTGACGGCAGTCACATGGTAGCTTATGGTGTGCCTAAACCTGACAGATCTTTTTCTAAGTAATTGAACTCATTTCGCAATGGAGAATTATTTATTTCTTTTGGTGCACCTACGTCATTGCAACGTCCTTTGTGTCGTTATTTGGGTCGTCACGCAACGCTTCTCCCCCACGACAGCCTTGCGTGACCACCCGGTTAACAGTGGCATTCAAAGGAGACTAATAAGTTATAAAGGAGCAAGAACGAATTATCTGGGCGTTTACTCCCATGACTAACATTGATCTTGTATTTCCGTTTTTAGTGACATCTTATGCTAATGTTTCTTCCTTTTGAAGGTTGCCGATGATCAGAGGAAAGAGAAGCTCCAACCCTTTGACAACTTCATTTATGTCAACAAAACTTGTCGCCCACCTGTTGATGGCTTTTAATTTTGTCTCAAATCAAGCGACATAGTTATTATTCAGAAGATTTCTTTTTCTTCAGTGTCAAATAGTTAAAAAGTTTTTTGCTTTTAGTTAACAGAGGTGCTTGCATATTAGGTAAGACTGTGCTGTCAACAGATGTTTTTCTATATCAGTACATATAGGACAAAATGTTTATATTTCTGTAAACGTGTAAACTTTGATTAAAAGGCGATTACACAAAACATTTGACTGGCTTAAATATCTTGGCTTAAAATGTTACCATCGATTTCACTGTTGCGCGATCTTTTATATCAAAACTACTCTGAGCGGTTTGCAAACGATTTCCGTCAATCATAAATGTCGTACCTTACATGGAAGTGTTTGATTTTACCGCGAGTGAAATCCGCACGCCCCTGAGAGACGTCTGAGGCCCCGTTTACACGGATATGGTTTCATTTGTAACCGCCTCGTGTTTTCGATAAGGTTACGCCTTCCGTTTACACGGCAACGATACAAAACTGTATCGTTTTGACAACGCTATCCAAAGTGGAACGTTTTCAAAGCGATACGATTACAAGTGCCGTGTAAACGAGGGTAACCGTGTAGATTTGAAAACGATTTGATTTTGGCGCGAAAAAAGCCAGGCGTCATAATTGGCGGGAACGGTCTCCACTGCTTAAAATGATGAACGCAGCGCTTCCTTTTGCCGTAGCTACTCTATTTTGCGGTGTAGCTTCATCATTTTCATCTCACCTGTCTTTTCCTTACTGGTGAATATAAATGACGGCGCTCAAGGTATTATCGTGTCCAGATCCCAGCTAACATAATATGTCACGGCAAGAGATGATCATCTAGATAATCCTCTCTTGGTCACGGCCATGACGTAACGGCACAGAAAAACGGATATCCCTGTACACAGTTTATATGAAAATCATGTAAAGGCCCGATCAAACGGTCACAACATTTGTTGTTGTTGTTGAGAGAAAGTTTAAAATAATTCAAAACTCGTCACAACACCTCAAAACATTGTTGAGAGCGGTGGTCAAACGGTCTCAACATCGGCTCTCAACAAATGTTGTGACCATTTGGTCGGGGCTGGTAGCGCCAAACAAATTTTGTCAGCCTGGTGCGGCCGGGGCCTTAACCGTCTAGATTTAAAACCGCGTTCCATACTGATGACGTAGCTCCTCAGTATAGTGTCTCCGATTGGTTGATTTGTTTTTTCTTGCGCACAAATATCTCCGCGCCCATCCGCCATCTTGAAAGCGGAGATGACCCTGGGAACGAGGTTGTAGAATACCATATGGATCTCTGCAGAGCTACGTCGTCAGTATGGAGCGTTTTTCGCGTCAAGGACTCAGCCGCCTCTCGACCGGAGTAGAATTGGGTGTGCGAAGAGAGACGTGCGGTTTTTCCGACAAACCTGTGCTTTCGTTACGGAATGGCTCAAAAAGAAGGGGTTGGACTTGGGACATGGTACGTTCTTAGCTTAAAACTACTTGAATAATTTATGTTTCAAAAATTAGGTTATAATTATTTTTTTTATTTCCATTGCTCATTCTTGCCATCTACTAACTATGTTAACATGTAAGTCCCGGTGGTTGGGGCATTTGATCGCCTAATATAACCCTAAGGGTGGGGGGGGGCATTTGGGCACCCTTTTTGACCCGAGGGATGGGAATTTTTGAACGAGGTTGAACGAGGTGGGGGGGCATGTTGAAGTTTCAATTTGATCGGTACATGATGAGGCTGAGACTTGTGAGGTAAATACACATGTAGCAGTAACTAGACATCAGTTGTTACGGCTTTCGACAAATCATTCAAAAGAAACAATTCATGACAGAAAAGCGAGTAATTCCAGAAAATAAGTAACGAAAAAGTTAGTTTAGAATAGACTGCTTGCGGTCCCCCTTTTCTCTTTGGGTCCGTAGAGTATTTATCCCTAGAGCGCGTTCGCAAAAGAGCGGTATAAACGAGAAGGGATTGGGGCGAGACGAGAAAAGACGGACTGTTTCTCTTCTCGCGCGCGCCGCTCCTCGCGCTCCGCGCGCGCTTTTAGCAGGGCGGAAGGCTTTTAGTTAGATCGCGCTCCGCGCTCACTGAGCTGGCCGCTCCAGATTATTTCGAGAGAAACAGACCGCAAGCAGTCTAGAAGAAAATATTTCGATTGACCTTGATCAAACAACTTTCCCAAATAATTTCGGAAACAAACATTGAACCAAACAGAACATTGCTTGTTGCGAACTCAGTAATTCCCTCTTTTCTGAAACTAATTATAAGATGACTAAGATGTCCAAGATAACTAAATGTGTTTCGGTCGTTCAGTATAATCCCGGAGTACTGCAACCTCGGAGACCCAGGGGCAGTTAGTTGGAGGCTGACGTCAGAGAAACTATGGAAACCGTCGATCACTCCAAAATAAATCATATGCATGAACTTACTACGCAGCACGTAAAAGCCGGGCGTTAAAACCTCTTTTCCAAGAAATCTCTGACATGCAGCAAAAACGTCCAGCCAGCCGAGTGTGACTAATGTGCGAGCCTGCGAGCTGGAGCCTCTTTTTGCGAGCCGCGAGCCTTTTTTGTGAGCCGCGAGCCTCTTTTTGCGAGCCACTATTTTTTCACACTTTTTCGCCTTATTCTCAAGTCCCTTTCACTTTTTTTACCTTTTAATATGTGTAAAAATGATCCAAGCTTAATTTCTTTGCGTTAATAACTATTTACAGCGCTCCTAACATTTCGTGACAGTGTGCGTGACCGGCGCTTGTATTTTATTTTATTGCATTCCGGGATTGCATAATATTCCCGGCATCATATTACGCTAACTTTTCTTTCCGTGAAAGGAGAAGCGTAGAACACGCAGTTCTTTTTGAAAATATTCGTACGTAATAAGTATTTGTTTGCAGTGTAGTAGATCGGTATTAGCGTTCCACAAATAACTCGACTTTAGTTGAAATCAAGCTGAAGGAACACCAGGACGTCATTTCTACTGGTTTGAATATGCATTGAGCAAATAGTCCAAATCACATTTCACTAGTTTTGAATATGTTCGTCATTGATTGATCAATTTATATTAGGAATCCTAACCTCATTAATTAATATTCTAGCCTCATCTGTCTCTTAGCTTGCACAAATAAAATTATAAAAGCCAAAATGTTTACTTTCCGTGAATACAATTATATGAACACAACATGCCCGGCTGGGAACATGAGAACCGAAATAGATGTAATGGTGAACAAGTGCCGACGTACCATATATCCTAGTGTATGGTAAACGGCAAATCCTTGCTATATGTATAAATAGTTCAACAAAAGCTACGTTGTGTTACAAAAATATATTTTATTTGCTCAGTGTACATCCTGCCTTTGTCACGCAATTCTAGAGTCACCATTCTTTTCCGGGTACTGTATAATGAGTAAAGAAAATAGACAAACTAGGTTTCAGATATTTTAAAAAGTCTATAAAAGAAAAACAAATGGCAGGATTATCCTTGCATGGCGGTATGGATTTTCGATATCGCGCTCCGCGCTCCAGATTTCGAGAGAGAAACAGACTACAAGTCGAGCATTTGTCCTGACAGAGCGCGTCCACAAACTTGATATAATGCGGAAGTTCCCCTAAACTCCTCGCACTATAATTTCCCGATGTAATCTCCGTTTTAAAGTCTTCTCATCTATTGGTTTGTGTACTAAAGAAGATTACAGAAACGTTCAAGAGTTGAATTCGAACCACTGCATCTTTTTACCTTTCACCCAGCTGCGAAGTACAAGGTACGATAATCAAAATGCAGCAATACTATTATTGTTTAGTATTCGTTAATTAACTAGTAGAAAAAAAACGATACCTCGTAAAAAAATAATGGTCAAAATTTGTATTTTAGGTCAATAAACGAAGGCTCGCGAAAAAGAGGCTCGCGGCTCGCAAAGAAAGGCAAGAGGCTCCGGCTCGCAGGCTCGCAGTTTAGCCGACCCCCAGCCATACAAATGGTGCGAGAATGATCTAAACTTTACAAAGAATCTTTTCGTACATCACAAACAAGATCAAACTAAAACATGATTGAGAAAATACAAGATAAGTTAAACGTAAAAACAATTGCGTAATCACTTAAGTAAAGGCACAAGTCCTGCCCCTAAAATGCATAAATTAACCAGAACTTGTTTACGACAAAATTCGGTGTTAACTCGTTCTTTGTAAAAAGCCGATTACAAAAGATTGTTTGGCCAACTGGCCCTTTTTAATAAAGGTAGAAATAGCACCTAGTTGTAAAGTGTACGCGAAAAGAATCGTAGTTCAATCAAAACATAGTTAATGGAGGGAAATGGTTATGAAACCCGGCAAATTTCAAAGGAGCAAACAAAGATGCCAAGATTTATGTTGGAAGGTCCATGACCGTGCACATCTTTTGTTTTGAGCTCATACACTATGCATGAATTACGTAATCACAACGTTTCTATTGGTTAGTTGCTTGAACACACGTAACCACCTATTGTATTTTGTCAGGTTTTGTGCACGGTCAACCCCCAAAATAGCGAACAAAAACATATAACAAAGAACTTTGCCGGGCTTCATAACCATTTCCCTAACTCATAAGATACAACTAGTTCGAAGTCGTTCCTTTTTGCATGGTTCGATCGTCAACAAGCTAGATTCGATTTAACTTAACAAAAGTAAACCACTATTCCCGGTAATACTGAGTGAAAGTACAATTCTACTAATTAACATTACTGATGATGGAGTTATGGTAACGAAACCAAACAGAGTTTTTCAGATTGAAAGCTAAAATATGAACAAGAGAAAATATGAACGAATTTCCTTTTTCGCAAACCAACGTTTTATTTTTGGCGCCACTCTTGTTGTTTTCAAGTATGACTGGTCACTGATAGCTTTCATCGAGAAATACATTATAATAATTTATGTATTAGGTTCGGCTCATGAATTGATTCAGACGCCGAACTTTCCACGTACTCTTCAAGGTATTTATAGGTTCGGCTCATGAAAAGCCCGGATGAAAAGTTCGGCGTCTGAACTGGGTTAGTACTAAACTTATTATATAAAATGACAGTTTATAACGCAACTGCTGACGTCTCAAACCGAAGGGTGCGACGAATTAGCTCTGTACATTATTAAAACACTCTAGCCTTATCCTGATTGTGGCAAGTCAAAAGTTATATTAAATACACCAGAATTAAAGTCAACCTTCGACTGGTTCAAGTTATTGCATAGAGCGAACACAAATCCCCGTAAACGTTCCTCTAGCAAAATGACACGATGAATAAACTTCGTTTAGCATAAAATGGTTTTCATTCAGCATAATGCGGAGAAATGCGGACTTTATAGACTTCAAACTAAGTAAACAAACACGGAATATATTTCACAAATAGAGTTCCCGGGACTAACCTTTATTCCAGTGATAAAGCTCCAGAAAATAACCGCTAAATCACTGTTCCAAGACCATGGAAAATTCTGAACTTTCCGACTTTTTCCGTGCAGTCGCTCAGTTTCGCAGCGAGCGATTCCGACCACAATTTCCCCTTTTCAATCACTGATTATATTTTCTGCTTTCAATCCATGAACTTTTTCCTTTCCTTATGTCCTTATGACTATCATAGCGGCAATTTTTTTAGCGCTTGGATCCGTTGATTGGTTTCTCGCGCCACTCCATGAACGGTCACGCCAAAACGCAGACCGTGCGGACTGCAGACCGTGCAGACCACGCAGACCGTGCAGACTGTGCAGACTGTGCAGACTGAGTACTTTTTTTTTCACCTTGATCTCAATCTAAGTTTCATTTTTCTTTTTTTTTTACAAACAGCCGTATAGACGAGTAAGGAATCTGTTTCTAGAATAAATTCTCCAAACCACTGATCAGTTTCCCGGTAAATGATGCCCTATTCTAGACCGAAACTCTCTGATTTCTATATCTTATCTCGCAAATTACGCTAACGACAAGGCTGTGTTAACAATCGAAATGCGGCGAATAATATTACTTACAAGTTATTGCGGTCCTGAGCCAAAACTCGAAAACACTGCACTTCAAACATGGCTAAACTGCTCACAGAACATGAATTACGCGTCAGCGTTACTAACCAGCGGTAATATCAAAATGTACTTAATGTAACAATCATGAAGCTTACACGCTCCCAAGCAAGGCATGCAAGTACCTCGCAAAGTTGAGTTCACCAAAACTCACACACATGTTTGTATCAAGCTATGTAAACACAGATGTAAACACTGGCAGGCGTGTTTTATATTTCTTGAATACAATAACCCACTAATTGAAGCCTTGAGTCTTGTCTTTCCCGCCCAAATTAATTATAATAATTATTTTGGCTCCCCGCAGAGGCGGGTAAAGTTTTGAGTTTTGCACATGTTTGACCACGACCTGACGTTTTGGCTCCGTGTAGCTGTTCACCTGGTGGATATTACGTTGCTCAGTGAAGTAACTCTAAAGTGTAGTCGGCCGTGTAATTAACTCGATAGATTTGAAATTGATACATGGGTTCGAACTTTCGTTTGTTGTTCGTGTGTAAAGCCCTGGCCAAACGGAGACGCAAGTAGACGCAAGTTTCCAACTTGCGTCCACTTGCGTCTCCGTTTGGCCACGACTTGCGTTCACTTGCGACGACTTGCGTTCACTTTGATCGAGATCAAATTTGAGCGCAAGTAGACACAAGTTTTTCACCGTTTGGCCACCCAACGCAAGTCAACGCAAGTTTTTTTGTTTACTTCTAGTACTGAATTGCAGCGCGCGCAGGAGCATTCAAATGGCTTTCTTTGAAACTTGCGTCTACTTGCGTCTCCGTTTGGCCAGGGCTTAAGTTTTAACTGGCTCACTCTGATGTATAAAATATATAAACGAACTCTATTTGGATTTGTTCGAGATAAAATTGAGAACAAGGTGAAAAAAAAAGTACTTAGTCTGCACAGTCTGCACAGTCTGCGTGGTCTGCACGGTCTGCAGTCTGCAGTCTGCAGTCTGCAGTCCGCACGGTCTGCGTTTTGGCGTGACCGTTCCATGAATGTGATGAGAATAAGCAACTTGATCACGATATAAATAAGATACATTTATTTCTCTCTTTGACAAATGTTTTCCATAGTTATTTCATAAAAGCAATAGACCACACTTTAATTCTATGGGTTTACCGGCGCAATAAACCCACTTAGGATGTTGTGAGAACTCGAGAAAAGCTTGTAAATCACGAGCCGTTAGGCGAGTGATTTACAAGCTTTTCTCGTGTTCTCACAACATCCCAAGTGGGCCGTGTTGGTTAATATTGCGCCCAGCGAACCGCCTCTAAATAATCAGCAAGTCGCTCAGGGTCAGTATGGCGAATACACGTTGCTATCCCGCGTTTGTTCTTGTTGCTGTCATAACCGTGTTTCTTCACCTACCTCGGTTCACATCAGGTGAGAATAGGATTCCTTCCTTTCTTGTGCTCATTTTGCACTCGATTATCACGTCAGAACAAGGAAACTGATCCAGTCTGAATAACGAAACGTCAACGTCAACACACACTTACAACAAAACTAGGATCATGTATCTTATGGGGGGCCTCGACCGATACATCGGTCGATACATCGGTCGATACTCGACCGATGTATCGACCGATGTATCGGTCGATACTCGATCGACACTCGACCGATACTCGACCGATATACTCGTCCACTACGTGAAAGGTCAGAACAGTTATTTATTAGTAAACAATATAGCAATGAATATATTTTTGCAGCGAAACGACTTCGATTTGTAGCGAAACGTCTTGTAGCGATATTTCACCCGCTTTCAGTGTTACGTGCATAGGGCTTTTGGCGGCTATCTTTCGACATGCTATGTAAACAGCTGAAAGACCGTTTAAAACGATCAAACTTGTGATTTTTCTGGTTATTTGACAGAAGAAACGACAAACAAACTAAAGCTAAATGTCTGAAGAAGAGTGTTGACCTTGCACTGGATAATTAAAATGATTTAGCCGTACTCGATCGGCCGTCCGTGACATCAATATTAGAATTAGGCAGCTTTGTTCGCAAGGCGTAAACATGCAAAGCAGTCAACTTATCGTTCACGGAATAACTTCTAGATATTTCCCTCCTTAGTCTAATGATAAATATATCCATTATCAATGATTTAATAGGGTAGGGACAAAACGTGGGGTAGGCCACATGGCCTAGGCCATGGGGTAGGCCATGGGGTAGGCCATGGCCTACCGGTGGTTAATTTCCTAAAAAAAAAATGGGGTAAAAAAAAAATCGCTTGAATACAGTCAAGTTCCGATGGAAAGCTAAAGATGTGTGCGATTGCGTGAAACAGTCCCCATCAAGACATCCGTCAAGTTATTTGGGAGAAGCGTTGCGTGACGACACAACATAACAAAACAATGGCTATAAACATGAGCTCGCGATCTCAGATAAGTACTCCAAATTAAAAAAAACTGTAAGGCCGCTTGTAGATCCATCCCTTATACTAGTGATAAGCGAAGAATGTCTTCCTCTGAAAACTCTGAAAAGCCCCTCGGGGAGAGTAATAAATATTGTAATGTATTGTATTGTATTGTATTCCTCGCCAGTTGGATTTGTTGACACAATATAATCTCGGCAGAATTTGCATTCAGCATATAACGCCCAAGCTTTCCGAAGGATTTATTTCCATCCAGTTGAGCTGACTCAGTCAGTAAATTAAGATCCTCGCAGCGAATGAACGATCCACTCCTTGTATGTGAATTCCATGAGTTGTACACAAAAAAAGTTTTTTACTGTGTTGGGTGTATATAATATTTGCTTCAGAAAACCCGTAATGTAATTTTTCAAAGCCGGTCGTTTTGTTAGAAAAGTCAACCGAAATTCCCGGAAAATTCAGCACGCCCCAGATCGACATCCTTACTTGCTGTAGTTACTAAAATGTCGTCTTAGATCGTTTTGCACCTGGAAATAAATCCACTAACCATTTAGGTATAGGCTTGGAGGCTTCAGAAAGCTTTCCATCGGAATTTGACTGTATTCAAGCGATTTTTTTTTTTTACCCCAATTTTTTTTTTTTAGGAAATTAACCACCGGTAGGCCATGGCCTGGCCTAGGCCACATGGCCTACCCCACGTTTTGTCCCTACCCGATTTAATAACAGCACGAAAATTCAAGTTCCACCGTAAAATAAATCTGTAGTGCTACAGTTGTACTTAGGCCTGGTTACATAGCATGTCGAAAGATTGCATGACGAAAGATAGCCGCTAAAAGCCCGCTATGCACGTAACACTGAAAGCGGGTGTAAAGACTTTGTAGCGAAACGACCTACATCCGTACAGGCAATACGCTGCGTAAATGAATGTTTTACTTCACATGGTTTGTACCTGAAAAGCACTCTGATCGGGTTTTAACCTCGACAATTAAAATCCGTTTTTAAAAACTGTATACGAAATCAAATTATATTTCTTTTTCCACGAAAGAAACCCTCTATAAACATGATTTAAAAGGATAAGAAAAAGAAATGACGAGACGCGACGCGACAGTTCATGAATAAATATTGCGGTCTCGGAAGAATATTCATGAGGCATCTAATATTCTAACATTTGCATTGGGTTTTTTCTTTCTAGCCTAATCTTTGTTAGTTCCTACATTTCAAATATGAAATCTCGAGTTTATTTATTACCTTGGTAGAGTATTCATCATAAAAGCACGCAAAAGAGAAGGATTGCAAGAAATGGTGACATGTGTCGCATTGTATTTGGGTCGTCACGCAACGCTTCTCCAGGAGTTATTTACATTCAATTTTTTCCAAGTTTGATAAACATTTTGTTAAAGCAAAAGTAGACCTTATCACTGTAACCAGGGCGCTGGAATGGATGGGCGGTGAAACGACCACTGCGCTCTTGTGCGATGTTTGATGCGGAGTGAGACTGGGTTTGAGCGCCCTCGAGAGCGCTCGCGTTCAAAACATGTCGGCAAATGAAGTTCAATAGCTGATGCAGAAAAGGGATTGCCACAAGAGAACGGTACGGGATTTCCACTTAGTTTTTGTACAATGAAGATGTCAACATGTTGGTAAGGCTGTAAGCAATAAAGAACGGGTTCAATATGTAAAATCAACAACGATTTTATTTAAAATAAGTCGAGCTGCTTCGAAACGCGTTGCTCTTTTAGTGTGGGCGCGAAAAGACAGACGTTGATTGCCTACGATCTAAACCAAACAAAACGGTAATTTTAGGTGTATGCATAGAGCAACCTTCGCTTTTTCATCGGTGTAAATTTCATTTTGAACTTTTTTGAACTTTTTGTGCTACACGCCATAGACGTCAGTGCACAGTTGTTCTCTCATAATAGGAGTGTTCACTGTTGATCAACATTACGTCAAATTTGTTTTGTTATTCAAATTTGCCAACCATTAAACAAAAGAACTCTTTGTTTCAACAGCCAATAGTTCTCTGGTTGGCACATTAATAACAATAGGTGACGTAACGAGAAACATCGCTATACGGTGAAATTGGTCATTTGACGTTGTTGTTTTGCAGACCGGACGGCTAAGAAATGTACCAATATGTAAAACGCAAGTGCAGAGCCATTGTACGAGAACGACACAAAACAATAGGTGTAATTAGCAGTACAATAGTTTTGCACGCGTGCGTTTTACATATTGGTACATTTCGTGGCCGTCCGGCCGGTCTGCAAAACAACAACGTCAAATGACCAATTTCACCTTATTTTGAGAGAACAAAGTTCTGTGCACTGACGTCTAGAGCGTCTAACTCGAAAAGTTCAAAAAAGTTCAAAATGAAATTTACACCGATGCAAAAGCGAAGGTTGCTCTATGCATACGCCGAAAATTACCGTTTTGTTTGGTTTAGATCGCACGCAATTAACGTCTGCCTTTTCGCGCCCACACTAAAAGAGCAACGCATTTCGAAGCAGCTCGACTTATTTTAAATAAAATCGTTGTTGATTTTACATATTGAACCCGTTCTTTATTGCTTACAGCTTTACCAACATGTTGAAATGTTCATTCTACAAAAACTAAGTGGAGATCCCGTACCGTTCTCTTGTGGCAATCCCTTTTCTGCATCAGCTATTGAACTTCATTTGCTGACATGTTTTGAACGCGAGCGCTCTCGAGGGCGCTCAAACCCAGTCTCACTCCGCATCAAACATCGCACAAGAGCGCAGTGGTCGTTTCACCGCCCATCCATTCCAGCGCCCTGCTGTAACGCAACAACCACGACACCGGAAACAGCACCCACGGGTGCGTAAACTTTTCAAATGCCGAAAAGGGTACGAGACTGCACTGATATAAGATGGAATACTTTAGTAGAATGAGATAAAAAATATCGGAAAATGTTGATATTTTACAGCGTGCCGAAAAGTGTGCTAGACAGGTACTGATATAAGATGGAATACTTTAGTAGAATGAGATAAAAAAATATGCAACAAATTGATATTTTACAGCGTTCCGAAAAGGGTACGAGACTGGCACTGAAATAAGATACAATAATTAAAGTAGAATGGGATAAAAAATATCGGAAAATGTTGATATTTTACAGCGTGCCGAAACGGGTACGAGACTGGCACTGAAATAAGATACAATAATAAAAGTAGAATGGGATGAAAAATATGGAAAATGTTGATATTTTACCGCGTGCCGACACTTCAAAGTTTACATCGAAGATTTTTTGCCATGAAATGCCGTGGAATACGAGAAAACTTGAGTATATCATTACTGCTTCGTTTCTGCATTTTCGCGGACTCTGACATCGTGGGGCGCTTCGTGGCTATTTTTCAGCGAGTGTTCAGAAAAAAAACCCTGGTGTTCAAAATATATGTTTTCACTCAGTAACAGGCGGATCCACTGCAAGATTTTAAAGCTTAAGTTTACAGGCAAACTCTTATTCTAGGCGAAAACCTTTGCAGTGTTTCGTATTTTTGAAAATCCCGCCATTTTACCTATGTTGTTGCTATGGTTTCCTGGCAAGCGCTTGGGGCATGCGCAGACGTTATTCAGCCCTGTTGTAATTGGCTAGTTCGTAGCCTAGTACCCAATTTCCCAACGAACGTCGCAACACCGCGCGGTAAAGTTATGTGAAAACAACTGTAAACGCAACAAATTACATGATAACCGGGCCAGCCCGGACCAGCCCGGTTACCCGAGATCCCGGTATAGCGATGCCGGGATCCCGGCTAACCGGGCTGAAAATTTTCCATGTAATCACGTTCACCGGGCCAGCCCGGCTAACCGGGCCAGCATTAAATTTCTCTTCCGAGCACACTATCCGACCAAAAAATCAATATTTTTCTTTCTAAATAGCTAGGATGTAGAGGTAAAGCAGCCCATGCAGCTGCATAAGTGAAGAAAATAAAGCACCAAATTGCTGGAGAAAGGTGATCAAGATCATCCGACACATTCTTCGTGCTAGAATTATTTATGCTAATACCGGGCTGAAATTCATCTCGGCAAACTGGGCCAGCCCGGCTAACCGGGCTGAAAGTCATCTCAGCAAACCGAGCCAGCCCGGCTCATGTAATCAGGCCCTAAATTGTTTTAATTCACACCTAGTGACATCTACGTGTACATGTATCTCCACAACGAGAGATCCGGCAAAAACACTGCCATAGTTTTTCCTGCATCGTGTGGTCCTTTGCATTTAAACATTTACAGTAGTTTTAAATCATAGCCAATCAAAACAGCTCTATTTCTGAAGTATTACTTTTCGACCAATCACGAAAAAGCCCCGAATCTCGACGTTTTACATGAATGTATAAAAGGCCCTCCTCTCAGCAGAGCAGGTATGATGTCTGCACGCAGGCTATACATTTATTGGAGGAAAATATTTAACCTAATGTTTTTCGAAAACGCTCTCGTGTAATTTTTTTTAATTTGTAGTCTTGAAGACCTACAGCCAAGCTGCAAGGAAAATTAGGTTGTTTAGATGTTGAGAAAATTGGTGTTACGTAAAATATATCACGCCATCGCTACGTTGCTATGGTAACACCGATGCCAATCAAACCTGCTCTTTGGAAAGTTCATTTAATAATTAATCGTTAGTAATTAGGTGAAGTAGCTAGCCCGACTAATCTCTGACAGTGAAGTATCAGCCGTTCAAAATCGGAATGGTGAGCCCTTGATTAGTAAGGTCGGGTTAAATGGAGTACGAAATCCGTTTAACATGTGACCACTGACAACGGAGTCAAATTCCGGCCGGGGGATGGTCGCGCCCCTGATGCTATCTAGCATATGATGGCAAAATATCTGCATGAATTGTGAATTTATCCAGATAGACAATCATACGAGGCAGTCTCATTAGTGGAAGAAAAGTGAATCCCGAATATTTTTTGTGTAAACAAGCTTTTCCACAGACGAAAATTGTGGAATGGAGCACAAAACGATGTCCGTTAACAAAGTTGCCCCTTGCCAAATCCCAAAAATCCTTGAATGCACAAACTGCGTGTAGTTTAGTTGTGGGATTTTGGTGGTACGTCACGACACATTCCCTTACCTAAGCCGGAGAAATCACATGCTGGTCCAACTTTTCATTGCTTTTTTCAGGTCTTCATACGCCATTGAATGTCAAAGCACGTGTTATAAATGACACTCAGCTTGTGATCATTTCGTGGGATTATCAAGCAGAGGCAAACTATAGCACGATTCATTTCAGGACTTACATCAAGAAGCCCCTTATTGCTGGTCATTCCACTGTAATGGCTGGTCCAACAAAGCCGCCCTGTGACAACTCAACATGCAGTTACTGTGTGGCAAATATTAAGTACAAAAAGTCATGCCATACATTCAATCCAGCATACACGTTTTCAGTGTCAACCGATATAGAGTTTGAGTTCCTGTTCAGCTACAAAGTCGGAGCATGCAGTAGGAACGAGTCAAGCAGCTGTATTGACAGCATGTGGAAAAACTATACAATTCCAATAGGAGGTGAGCTCATACCAAATTGAAGTTTAATTGCCCCCAGCTTTAAGCTTCTTTCTTTAAATCACCCCCAGTGCATTCATTCCCATCCCAGAGCTATTTGATTGTCTTAAATGGTAGGACCTAAGCGATTCTGGGAGCGTGAATGCCCCCCCCGCCCCCCCCCCCCCCCCCCCCACTCTTGGAAACCAATGAGGTGAGAGTGAGAAAGAGCTTGAGAACATCCTTGGATAATTTGAATATAATGGCAAATGGTCTTAATATAAAATAACTTATTTATCCCAGATCAAATCTTAATGTGGTGGAAATCATTTGACATTGGATTCCCATCTCAACACTTGTGTATCATGCCATGTTTGCAACAGTTTTCAAATTAGCGGAAACTCTGAGCTCGTCTGTTAAAATGACATATTGATCTAGAGGAAAATGTCACAACTGCTGCACATTGTTGATTTGAAGGTCATAGAACTGCTGAGTTAAATCAATAAAGCTTCGGTAAAACAGTCGCTAAGATGAGCAAATGCTAGATTAATGTTGTCGTTTGTGGTTGTTCTAGAGTTCGGAGGCTACACACTTCACAAAAAGATGTGCTTGGACCGTGATGACTACATCTCTCTTGAAGAAAACTCAACTGTGGAATCTTGTGTTAA
The DNA here is from genome assembly GCA_029204205.1 of Desmophyllum pertusum. Taxonomy (NCBI): domain Eukaryota; kingdom Metazoa; phylum Cnidaria; class Anthozoa; order Scleractinia; family Caryophylliidae; genus Desmophyllum; species Desmophyllum pertusum. The sequence continues at coordinate 2,662,720 of MU826353.1, forward strand.
AAATTGCAGCGATGATAAGAGGTAAAACGAATAGCGTAAAATTCCGATAATAAGCTTTTTTCCTCTCTGAAAATAAGCCCTCCAACACTGTCCAAATCTCAGACGCAAAAGTTATTTTGATAATAAGCCCCCTTGCCCTGAATATAAGCCATGGTCTTTTATGTAGATTGAGTAAATAAACAAGTTCCGGCGGCTGGTATATCGGAGAATAATACCTGAGGCTGAAAGATTGTCTGAAAAATGAACATTTGGACGACGAGGGCAGCTGTGAAATTTTGAGGACTATATTTCAGCCAAGGGCATTATCCTCCATTATAATCCATCAAATATTTTTCTCGCGCACGGTTGGTCTAAACACGTCACGTGACGCAGCCAAAACTGGGGAATATGTAAACAATAGCCTCCATTTGGCGAGGAAATATGCTCGGATATTTGTCCGTCGACATTATATGTTCCGAGAAGCGAACAGTTTTCCGAGAGCGAAGCTCGAGGAAAACTGTGAGCTTCGAGGAACAGATAATGTCCAAGGACAAATATTCGAGCATATTTTTGAAGCCAAATGGAGGCTATTGTAGTTATTATCCTTCAGATATTTTTCACAAGGCCGCTCAGACTGTTTGCCGTCGAAGATCTCGGCCAAGCTATTAAACATAAAAATAATTTTGTTGGCGTTCAAAAATATTGCTAGTCTGTTCAAAACATTCGGTTCTCTTCAATTTAACAAGTTATTTGAGACGAAAACTGAACCTGCGAAAGTAAAACGCAAATTTTGAAAACTGGGGAATAGCACTTGGGGAATATCAGCGGATATTCCCCAGTTTTGGCTGCGTCACGTGATGTGTTTAGACCAATCCACGCGAGAAAAATATTTGATGGATTATTACTGGTGATATTCCCCAGTTTTTGACATTTGCGTTTCACTTTCGCAAGTTCAGTTTTTGTCTCAAATAAATAGAAAATGCTAAATTAAATAGAACTGATTGTTTTGAACAGACTAGAAATATTTTTGAACGCCAACCGAGATCTTCCAGGCAAACAGAGCGGCCTTGTGAAAAAAATTTGAAGGATAATAACTACAATAGCCTCCATTTGGCTTCAAAAATATGCTCGAATATTTGTCCTAGGACATTATCTGTTCCTCGAAGCTCACAGTTTTCCTCGAGCTTCGCTCTCGGAAAACTGTTCGCTTCTCGGAACAGAATTCTCATGTCCGCGGACAAATATCAAGGGTGCATATTTTCGCGCCAAATAGCGGCTATTGTTTATATATATCAGCAAGCCAGAAAGGGGTTTATTTATTTCATAACCCTCTGACTAATTTCCACAACACTCTTGATCGTGGTAAAAAGAAAAAGCAATGCAAGTTGATTGGTTTGCTTAATTCTATTAACACTGTGTCTTGATAAGAAAGTTAGACCTGAAAATGTGACTTTGTTTGTTTTTCTCTCCTGGATACAATCGGGCGACGGATATCAATTCAGAAGGGGTATACTGTCTGATACCCGTTGTCCGAATTTGTTCCACGTGATGTGTTTTGTCCAATGAAAGAGCGCACATTGGTTGTAATTAAATTCGGTAGTATAACTTCTTCTCGTGTAATTTATGTTGAGAGAATTTTGCTGATATGCTGAATACTCTTGTCCAGATCCAAACTCAACAACCCAAACATTTTTAAAACACAAAATTTCCTTCCGATAATAAGCTGCCACTCTCTCTCTCTCTCCCCCCCCCCCTCCCCCCCCCTCCCCCCCCCCTCTCCCCCACCAAAAAAAAAAGGGAGAGAGTAAATAAGTAAGTAAGTAAGTAAGTAAGTAAAGACTTTATTTAACGAAGGTAATAGTTTAAGTGGCTCTTGTTTTTATACTGGTTGTATTTAATATTTAAGACGACAACATAGTTTTTACCCTGCGTGCAGACGTCTCGTATTTCCTTGCTTGCCTGAAGCAAGGAAATACGAGACATCTGCGCGCAGTCTACATAGTTTTGTGCTTTGATGTAATGTTCAGACGCACTTAACAGAAGGTGATGGATGATAAATACGTCTGTAGACGTTTTTACGTCTCTAATATAAATACGGCCAATATTGGTTATTTTCTCCAAAACCTTAAACAATAAGCACTGACTACGAAATAATGAAACAAAGATTGCCTGTTTTCAAGGTTTGACAATCTACAGATATGGTTATGGCTATGAGCTTTATTTTCTACCATGTGTTTTTATTTTATAAAAACCCTGATAAAGCACAAAAGCCCTGAACTGTACTTCCATTATTTTTTATTGTTTCTTACTAAAAAAGTTGGAATCATATGGAATAAGAGGAGTTCCTTTGAAATGGTTCACTAACTATTTGACTAACAGACAGCAATACGTGACTATAGGTAACACTGAATCATCAAAACAAACAATGATATATGGAATTCCTCAAGGTAGTTCTTTAGGACCACTATTATTTTTAATTTATATTAATGATCTCCCAAACTGCTCAGAAGTGTTATCGTTTAGGATGTTTGCTGATGATACAAATGTCTTTGTTTCTTCCAATAATATTTCAAACCTAGAAACCTTAGTTAATTATGAATTAACAAAAGTTAAAGAATGGTGTGACATAAATAAATTATCAATAAACTTTAAAAAAACTAATTATATGATCGTAAAATCACATAGAAAGAAAGAAGTAAATACTAATATTAACATAAAATTAACAAATAAAGATGGCACGAATTATCCACTAGAAAGAAAAGACCATATTAAATACCTAGGTGTTCTTATTGATGATACAATTTCCTGGAAATACCACATATCCTTTGTTTGTTCACGTATTGCAAGAAACATTGGCATAATTTCTAAATTGAGATATTACTTAACCCTCAAACAATTGAAACAACTTTACTATAATCTTATATACCCCTATATATCATATGCAATACTAGCATGGGATAGTACCTATAAATCGCACATACAAAAAGTCCAAATAAAGCAAAACCAAGTGATTAGACTAATATTCTTTGCCATTTCATATGGGGAAAACACTGAGAGTGCTCTTCCCTTGCTCAACTTACTAGATATTCTCACCATAAACAATGTATTCCGTTTACAAGCTCTAAAGTTTACCCATCAATGGCATAGAAAACAATTACCTAATATATTTAAAAATTACTTTCATTATGCTAGGGACGTACACTCTTACAATACCAAGTATGCATCTAAAAATAATTTATATAAGCCGCGCGTTAGAACAAACATAGGTAAACATGCTATCCCCTTTATGGCAATTGATTACTGGCAACAACTTCCAGACTCCTTAAAAAAACTTAATACTTTCTCCTTCTCTATAAAAATTAAACATTATCTACTGACAGAACAGTATAAGTAAATGACTACTGTAATCTTATTATATGACCCTTACTTCTATGTACTTCTTGTTTGTTCTCCTTGTTTTTGTTTTTGTTTTTCTCTTCTCTGTTTTTATTTTTTTATTTTTTTTCCTTTTTTATTTTTTAAGTAATGTATAGAACAGCTACATAATCGTATTTAACATAAACAGGCTAGAGGTTAACTAGAAAACCCTCCAGTTCATTTAACATTTACTATAATTAGCTAATTACTCAAATACTATTACGAACTACTATTAAAATAATATATCCAAAAAATGTAACCTAATTTTTATAAAATGCAAAATAAAATTGTTGTTGTTGTTGTTGTTGTTGTTGGTAACAACAAAGAATAGACAGTGAAAACTTGTTTACACAAACAACATAGCGAATGTTAATGTTGAGTTTAACAGATTTCAGGTTTGACTTGTAATTCTGTCCATTGTTCTACACAACGACGAGAGAAGACTAGGTCATCTACGATCACACCAAACGAGAAACGCCTGTATCTTAGGTCTCTTCTTTGCATTTAGCTAAGATCGTCTGTTAGACTTTCACTGTTACTAGTAAATTGAATTCACCGTCAATTTCACCTAGATTTTAAACTTCATCGCCTATCCAGATTTTAAGTGATGTTTTTTTCATTGGGGTCTTCCTGCAATTAAACAAAAACGTCGCTTTTTCCCTTTCTACCCAGCAGCAGGTTCATTTATTTTCTCATCCACATCTTTATTTAAAAAATTGTATTTTCCAAGTATTCACTTGTCACTTCATTGTTTTCTTTTCTAGCTGCAAATCTTTTGAGTTTGGACATGGTTACAACAAGGAAGGTGTGTTCCAAGATGATCTTTTTGCGAAGAGTGTTGGCCTGTGCAAACTAAGGAATGAAAATACCAAATCGCACAAGTTGAAGTCCTGTATGTATAACTACTATGAGAAAAAAAGCTCTTCTGGCTCTTCTGAGCCGCCGGGAAACGCAGGAGTGATGACTGTACCATATACATTGTTACTGAGCCTGTCCGTTATGTTATCTGCTATGATATAATCAGTCGTTAAGTCAGTGTAACAGAGTTCGTAGTGAAAAGTCACAAGTTTTGGTGTGTGTGAGCCTGCCTCTTATAATATCCGCTGTGATAATATAAGCCTTAGAAAACGTTTTCTAATGTCTCTATTAAATGTCACTGTTGTTACTAAGTCAGTTTGTCGTGAAATATTGCGCTATTAAAACGTTGGTTTGAAACTGCAAAGTACTGGTGTACCATATACGTTGCTATCGTTTGTAATGCATCCTATACGAGAGACTGTTTCATCCGGCATTTCCAAACACCGAGAAAAGAGATCAAAATAAAACGCGTAGCGGGGCATTTTTTGACGAAATTCGCGGTGTTTGGAAATGTGATGAAACACTGTCTCCAGTGTTCCATATATCTTCTCAATCGAAACAAAACTAAGGAGTAAGGGGAGAAATAATATTGTAAAAATCTATACTAATTAAGATCATATATTCTCAAACTCATTAATAATTCATGAGCTAATTAACCTATGAGAAGCCACGCATTTCGTCATGTGTATGATGTTTGATACCCGGTGAAGACCATGTGGCGGGAACGCTTGTCACGTGCATTAATCTTGATATCCAATTAAATGACAGATGAACATCACTAGTGATGTTCATATCATGTTCGAGTCCTCTCCCCCCTCCCCTCCCTCTCCCTCCTGATTTCAAAACACCGAGATAGAGACCACAGGCCCAGTGCTTTTATTGTCTCGGGATGAGTGGAAATCTGCATGAAACTTTGATACTTCTCAATTGCGCATAAAAATACAATACCCATCCTGTCTGTCTCGCAGTTATTTTTTGTTGTCGAATTAGCATCACTTGTTCCAGTTGTTTATTAACAGTGGTAAAATTCCATACTGCTTTTCACAACTGCTCCCAGCATACATCTTGTAGGGCGCGGTGAGCAAACACTCATTTCCAGTCGAGTTGTGTGCGAGCACTTACTGTAGGTATAGTGGACCAGTAGAAGGAAACAAATACAGAAAAGTGACACGGGTAAACTTATGAGCCTTTGAAATGGACGCAAGCCGATATAATTATGGTGAGCTTATGGTAGAAGAAAATGACGTCGAGCTTAAGGGTGAAAGAAATTACACTGGAATGTTATTCCGCTTCACAAGTAAATTCTGTGAGGTAAAAATATTATAGAACGCCAAGGGAATAGAGCTATTTAGCTTGGTCTGTTTGGTGCCCCATTTAAGGCCACCTGATGTTCTCTAGAGAATTCTTTATTTATTTATCTGAAAATCATTCATATATACGTGGGTATGACTAAATTTGAAAAAAGGAATTGTCTAGAGCAACAGATAGTATGTCAGTTGTTCAAAAATGCACAAAGACGCCTCGTTTTCATGCAATGTCATATTTGCTGCTTTGAGAATTCATTGATTAATTAATACGCTTGGGGGTGAGCTAGTCTGACGTTAGTATTAAAACTCATGTGATGGATCCATTTACCCTTACCTCCCATAGTTTGTATTCAATATACTTAATTAGCTTGGTCTGTTTGTTTTCTCATTTCAGTGTCAATTTAAAATTCTTTTTTATGTATTTTAATTTAAATAATTTGCCTCACTAATCTCGTTTTTGAGTTGATAATTCAAAATAATTTTTACTCTAGAACGAGGTTAGCGAGGCAAATTTAAATGCAGCATACAAAATAATTTTAAATTGGCAGCCATTTGGAATAGGGTCAAAAATACGCTTGTGACCTGTTGTTATTAGCATCCCTTATTTATTGCGTCTCATTTAAATTTAATATGCTTCATGATATAGATTTAACACGCGTGAAACAATTCTGTTTTATACTCTGATAAAAACATGTTTTCTTAACCAATCAGAGCGTGCGCTGAATCCAGTCAATATTAGAAAACCTTTTATGAAATAAACAAGATACTACGCGCGCTTTGATTGGCTCAAAACCATTTACCATAATAATGTATAGTTATGTTAATACCATAACTCTATGGAAACATAGAAACTTGCTTCGTGCTTTTATTTCATAAATCAATAGACAAACGTTTCTTCTGTGTTTCCATAGAGTTATGGTAACACTCGTGAAAGTTTGGGATAACGAGAAATTGCTGTGGAAACAGCATTTCTCCTTCACCCCCTCTCCGACTGATATTCAAACTGGCGCATATGTCGCGCGGTCGCGGCCTGGATACCACCTTATATAAGACTAAAAAACGCATGCGCAGCTCCCTCTTCGTTTCGTGGCTCTTTTCGGCCTACCACATTTTTACCTTGTTTTAGCCTGCGAGCAAGCTCTCTGGGGGTTTTTGGGGGGTGGGAGGAGGCGGGAAAGTGAAAGAGAGCTTGCACTGATGTCTCAGAGTTTGAATATCTGCGCTCAAAAAATCGACGCGAAATGCTGATTGGTGGAAATTAATTAATTGATGACGTCTTCTTAGCAAACATGACGCTTTTAGTGTTTATCACTCATGCAGAAAAATTAGTTAAGGTATTTTTGGAAGTAAACTTCGAAGGGGCACGTACTAAATATTTTTTTCTGTTCAGCGCTTTGAAAATGCTTTCCAAAGAGACCTCTCTTGAGTCAAATGGTACGGTAGTTCCGGAGAAACAGCATTTTTCGTAGCAGACATGCCAGCTCTGGGGAATACTACACACTGGCTTTTGTAATTAAATATGCAAAATCTTACAACGTACAGAAATTTCAGAGCGGAATTTCTAACAAACGGGGAACAAATATTCTAGCTGTCCTGCGCTTTGAAACCCCTATCGATAGAGATGTTTTTCGATTCGATCCGTTTAGTACTTTCGAGCGTGTGAGATCGAATACAAGGCATTGCGTTACGTAGAAAATTGAAGTTTCAATTGACCAAATTTTGACAGCTCAAACAGCTGGAAACGGCGGGGGGTTTTGAGGGGCGGCATTCAAAATTCTGAGACATCGATGCAAGCTCTCTTTCCCGCGCTCTTTCTCTTTTCCCCCAAAAAACGCCAAGAGAGCTTGCTCGCAGGCTAACCTTGTTTTTTCCCGTATATTGTTTTCTCGGCGACGGAAATGAATGAGCTGGGTGTGTCTTACTGCTCAGCGCATTCCTGGCTAGCCTGAGTATCAGGCTCCTGAAGAAAAATTTGCGAGCGAAGCGAGTCGAGTCGCTGCATGGGCGAGAACGAAAGCGACGGAGCCTGAAAGACATTCCTTTGACGCCACCGATCCATGATACCAGATTCTGGTATCATGATCTGATTGGTCATTTTGCTTAAACAGGGACCTGCACTATAAAAGGAACCTTGGACTGGCCGAGCCGCCAGTCATTTCATTCCAGACACCGACCTGTCAACATCTCAGAGTCGATCAGGGAAATAAATCTCGTAAGGTGCTAGAGGAGGTCAGAGTGAAGCTATGAATTTTATCCATAAAATTATTTAAAACATCTTGGAAAGATATATATTTATAGTTCTATCCTTTCAGTTCCCTGTTGAAACATTCTCCTCAGTTTGCGCGGCACAACAACGCGAAATTATGTCTGAGGCGCATTCAAATATTAGAAACGGTTCCTTCTGTTACTAACATATAAGCTTATATAGAGTTGCTTTTTTCTTTGTTGATTTGAAATATTAGCCAGTGAATATTTCGCGAAGTTTCCCCTGACTATTCCGTTAACTGTCGTTTGAATTCTATGCATTGTCAAACAAACGGCACGAAGTAAACAACTTGATTCCCTTTAGCGTAAAGTCATGTAATCCTGTTCCGCAGATATCTAAGACCTTTGATCCTGAAATATTTTTAGGTAACACATAAATCTGAATTTCAAAGCAGAGTTGTAGCGAATCATTTCACTATATACTCCCAGGAGCAAGCAAACCTATACTGGAATATTTATAGAGATCTAAACGTAACACTGACCGTATAAACTGTGAAGCGATATGCATGTGGCAAATATCTTCACCAGACATGGGCATACAATTTCAGAAACTCTGTGCATACATCAGTAGATACATTCAGTATGAAATTGAAGTGTTTTGTATTACTGTACCTCGGATAATGCATCTAGTAAATCGCACCTCAATGAAACACCCCCCGGCGTATAAATTCAGGCTATAGACGGTTGGTACAGCATGTCCGACGAACTACAAACGTCAGTCGAAGAGCCGTCGAAGACGGGTACCGTAGAGTGCACATTCAACACACACGCATTCCACTATAAATGCATCATTTACTTTTATTAGGTGCTGTACGGTATTGCTAGACCAAACAAAATAATGTACGAGGGTTGTCCTTGAATAATTGAGTACAATATTCCGGCGCTTTTCTCTCCATCGGCCAAAACACTACTCGGTCCGAAAGTCAAATGATATCCTCGCGTGGCGTAACTTCATCTCCAGGTACTATCCGTGGTGCACAACAAGGCATCTTCAGGGTTTTTTTTCTGAGAATCAGCCGAAAACATATCAAGAAGTAAAGCTGAATAGACGATAAACGTGAAAATTTAAAGACAAGGAATAGCAATGTACGCAAAGCGGTTCAATCCAAGACAGAAGTCGACTTTCCAATATGGCGCAACATCCGCCATGGAGCGAACAGCAGTCTTTTCACAATCAATTTTATTCGTTTGTTAAACATTAAGCCACGGGTTGAGCATGTTAAAATAAGAAAGACCACAAGCCATTCATTTTGAAGGCTCAAGAAGGCGCATCTCAGCTGCGAGGAGTCTGTGCGCCATTGTGCAAGCATCTCGCGATTGGGGGAACGTTACGGGCGCGAAATTCAAATTTGGTAAGCTAAAATCTCGGATTTGAGCTATGAAAGAGGCATCACTGGTGTTTTTTGGTTTTATTTCACAAGAGTGAGTATTTTAAAGTAAAATTAAAGAGCCCAAGGTAGGATTCGACTTGTATTTTGTATCAACGATTTTTCCCCTTCTTGCTCGCATAGTCCGCCATCTTTGATTAAGCCACTGAAGCAGGGATTTCGTGACAAAGAGGGGGAGGAGCTATCCCTTTTATAGTGCAGGTCCCTGTTTAATATTGACAGATTCACGGTGAATGACGACAGATGTTGAGAACACAATGTCACGCGTTGTTTGTTGAAGTTGAATACAGGAGAATTGAGCAAGCGTTACGGAATTTATTCTTTGCCATCAGATCTTTCAGATATCCCTCGGCTCAAGGAAGAGCAAAAGATATGCCTAGAATCTGTGGCAAAAGAGCGCGATGTATTTGGGACTCTCCCGACTGGTTTTGGCAAGAGTTTAACCTCGGGTGGAGATTAGAACGATCTACTGTTCTAATTGTGTCGCCGTTGCAGTTTCGATAATGAAAGACCAAGTCGAAGAGTTGTCCCGTTTAGGCCTGAAAGCTGAAGTTCGAAATGGAAGGATACAAACTGCCAAAAAAATGGACATGGAGCCGGTTAGCTGGCGATCTTTTGCGTTGGAGTCCTTTCATTTGCGAAGAGAAAATTACGGCTGAAAATTGAACATTCAACAGACGTAGCGTTGGCTAAAATTACATATTTGCTTACGCTTATTTCGGTACATTTCGTGGACGAAGCCGTCTCACCGCTTTATACGCTTACTTTTAGCAATTTTTACTTTCAAGCTTGTTTTATGAGTAATACTTGAAATGCAACGATCATTTTTGCCGTGGGAAATAATTTATTTAACCATTCTAGCTAAACAAGAAGTTAATTTGGGAAACACGCCAAACACTCCAGGTGACTTGTTGACATTTTATAACAGGACTAATTACTGGAGGGCGGATCGGCGGCATCAAAGGAATGTCTTCAGGCTCCGTCGCTTTCCTTCTGCAGTGACTCGGCTCGCTTCGCTCGCAAATTTTCTTCAGGAGCCTGATATCAGGCTATGGTTTTCGATGATCGCGTTATAACACCGTCAGGTATGGTAAACATTCAGTTAGATACTTAGGGCCACTACTATGGTCAAGAATTACGAAAGAAGAAAGAAATGCACAGTCCCTTAATGTCTTGAAAAGTCTACTTAGCCGTAAAGACCTTGGACTATTAAATGACATTGGATGGAACTCTTGCTATTTATGTAACAGCTGATTTTAAATTTTCGTTATTATTGTTATTACTATTACTATTATTTACTTCAGGTACCTATTAGATGTCTTAAAAATTTATTTTTTTAGCTTTAGTAATTGTTTAGTGTAGTTTTTACTCATGAATGGAATGAAATGAGTATAGTGAGGGACATGGATATGCAAATTAGCACTCGATGGGCTGTGTCCATTAATTTATGCATTAAATGCATATTAATTTATGGATTAAATTATTCATGAGGTTGAGCCCGCGATATGTAATGGTCACCTGCCTTACCCTTGGGGACGGAATTGGAGGGAGGAGAGTGTGGGGAGTTAGTCGCAGGGGGGGGGGGGGTTCGGTGGAGCAAACGCCTAGGTGAGGGTAGGGTACGAGGGTTCAGACGGTGTCCAAGATGGTGGCGGCGTCTTCCAAGATGGCAGCCGTAGATCGAGGAGTTTGAGGAAGGACGGATAATTTGAAAAGAGATGTAGCCATGTCCCATTTCAACCAATTCTGTGTATGCATGTGTGACTTAGGAGAGGAAGAAAAGACGCGGATCCATCGATCGATCGATCGAGCCTTCTATTGCAGACATCAACAACGTGACAGAAATTGTATTTCTACAATTTAGTTCGGGTGCTGCGGAATTCATGTATCTGCAGTTACAACCTGTTCACAATTTATAATTAAAAACAAATAAAACGAACATCGTCAATGACTGCCGAACACTTTCCATCAGTTTTCGTATTTCATAATTTTACGCGCACTGATTATAATCAATGCGCGCACTGATTATAATCAATGTGTGTAAATTAAATAAACAGACAACGAAACTTTTCATGTGTTTGCGGCTAGGTTTTAATAGTAAATTGCTTTTCTTGAAAGAAGAAAGTATTCTTTTCTTTTAATTTTTCGGTTTCTATAACTGAAATATGCTATGCATTGAAAATGTTTTGAAAAGTAAATGAGCTTCAACCAGCTTCACGACGTCACTCAAATTTTCACGTCGGAATCATCCGGCGAGCATCGCAAATTTTTCTTTAGTTATCTTTCACCATGACAGAGAAAATTCTAAACGAAATAACACATGTATAAAACATGTAGTGAAAGTAACCAAGTAAATTTTATTTTTACTGTAACATGAAAGCGAAAGTTTCCAATTTGACTAATTTGATCATTAGGCGGCCACGTGTGCGTTCACGGCTAGTTGGACAACAAACATTCTGGATTCTGTCACGCATTGCAATAGCCCTTTTCACGGTTAACTTGCGATATTTGCATAACAATACACTTGAACATAGAAAGCGAGGCAATTTCGGGCACAAGCTGCAAAACATCGTGTTTTTCTTGAGCTCCTTGAACTCTTTTAGTATAAAAACAGTTTTAAAATGTAGAAGAACTACAATTCTTTTAATTTACGTTGTTTTAGAAAAAATTGTAAAACGACTTTTCTCTATTAATAAAGAGTAGACTCGCATAAGCAACAGGGAGATTGGATTACGATCTTTACAGCAAACTTTAACTAAAATAGGTGCATATTTAGTTCTTCTCCGTTTTTAAACTATTTTTATGCTAACATAGTTTAAGGAGCTTAAGAAAATCATGATGTTTTACAGCTTGTGCCCGAAATTGCCTCGCTTCTATGTTTAGCTGTATTGTTATGCAAATATTTCAGGTTAACCGTGAAAAGGGCTATTATTGAACATTGCAAGTCTTCGCTTTCAGTGAATGCAGACAACTCTTTTATAACGCTATGAACTGATGAAGAGTGGATTAATATCGACGGTGAGGCATCTAGGCGAGAGTGGCGGCGTGAAGTTTTTGCGGAGTATGACGAATATCTTTCTTTCCAAACATGATGCTTTTAATACATGCAAACCCGACATGAAAACTATTAACTTCACGGACAAATTCAACCACTGCCATGAACTCCGGTAGGTGTGTATACAGTTTTAATACATACCTACACCTCCGTAACCATTGATTGTTTTTAAAAGATGTCAGGAAGGTGATAGCCTGCGAACCAAGACGTAGTCTAGTTCGTCGTGCGATGGGACGCTAATTTTCTTAGTCAGTTTTCTTCTATAACGCGATCAAAAAATTTCTGCCATGTTTATTTTTGCTCTAGCGTGTTCTAGCGTGCCAATTCGCACGCTAAGCGTGTCAAGATTAGCACGCTAACTCAAACAAAAGGTTTAGCGTGTTAACATCTCCGAAACAAAACCTAGTGTGTCCTTCATTGTGCTACGAATTAAATATGGGTAAAGCGTGTCCTTGGACACACTAAGCGAGCTGTGTTAGCGTGTTGTGAGTGTGCTATCACCTTTATCCCTGTTTTCCCGTGGAGGGTCACAATTGCAAGAATAAAGTTCATCTTTATCTGAATCACGGACAAGTTTATTTGGGACTTTTAAACGATGGAGCTTTTCAACAATAGGAGCCATCTTGAATTTTTAGGAACTGATCAGGACTGGACTATGGAAAAAAGCATTTTGGAACGCTTCTTATAGAACTGCATCACCGTGTGCTAAATGTATTCGAATTTCAAGACCAATAAATGATAACATCACTTTGAAGGGTGGCATGTATTCACAAAATGTAAAAAAATACTAATTTAGTCAACAAATTAGCAGCCACTGTGGTCATGGGGAATCAGGCAGTTGTATGTTCATAATTCTTATTTGACTTGCTTATCATTTCCATCCACAGCACTAGTACTTGGCTTTCTGTTAGAATTTTCTAATATGCCTTATCATTCATGAGTGGCTCATAGAAGTGTTAATTAGTGTCACCAATTAGTGTGTACAACGCTAGAACGACTGACACTTTAATAAAGTTTTACATTCCATTCCATTCCATTCGTTCGGCAGTATTGCTTTGAAATTCTGCACCCTCCGGGGAAATATCATTTCTCGTTATCGCAAACCATAACTCTATGGAAACAATAGCTTGTCATCAGAGGCCACCCAACGGCCACCCAACGATCTCCCAACGAGGAAATTGGAATGTCCTTTTTTCCCATGTCGTATTTATGTAAACTAACAGTTTGATCTGTTCGAATTCTTTAGCTGAATATTTTAAAGTAGCAGAAATGTTTAGGGAACAAAATATATACTCTCAAGGGGTTTGAATGAGACTTTCTGCCGAAATTCGTGAATATTTTTGACTGCCGGGTCAAGTGTCGAAGTGTCGAAGGCCTAGCGATTTCATGGTATGCCCAAGCTCAGAAAATTCGTCCACTACGAAACCAAAATAATTTTTAGAATCGCTTGGCATTTCCAAACAAACATCAAATACTCTCAAGAGGTTTGAATGACACTTTCTGCCGAAATTCGGTGAATATTTCTGACTGCCGGGCATTTAGTCTATTTGAGACCGTGCCCGGCTGCCGGGCATATAGTCACAGCGTTTGGAAAAACCTATGCCTTTGTTTTTTCCTACCCAAAACGACATTTTTATCTCAAAATATTTCCATATTACGATGGCGTGAGGTTTCACTTACGCTGTGAATAATTCCTCTATTTTTTTGCGCTGAATTATTAAAATCTTCACGTTCAATCGTTGAGCCGCCATCTTGAATAATTTGACGAGTGAAATCTAGGAAGAGGACAAAATAAGTCAGGGGACGGGGATGGGCCGGAAGTCGAAATTGCACGCCGAATAGCCAATCAATGGGCAAGATGGTAAATGTATTCTTTAATTCCCGTCACTCAAGTCTCAAATCATCTGCTTGCTTTGGACACTTATTCCAAGAACATTATTCTGATTATTCAGTGAAATTAACTGCATATGATTGTATACGTTTATACTTAGGCCTCTTTGCGTCATGTGGCGTGTATACGTGTTCAGGTTTCATCCCGGGGGGGTACTCAAAAAAGTTTTATACGGGGAGGCTCCGCCCAGAGGTCCGACCCCTTACCCTTTTATATACCATTTTTGACAGAAAAGGTACCCCTTTCATATACCTTCCATATAAATTATGAAAATGGTACCCCTTTCACATACCTACAGTAGAAACACTTCTATACCCTTTTAATGAACAATATATATCCCCAGAAGGAAGTGGAAGGAAGCTGTCTTACGATGGCTAAGAACTTCAAACCTGCAGTCCATCTCATACCTAAATTACAGTTTTTCCTACCCTTTTCTATACTCCAACTCGTGAATTCCCTACCCTTTTATATACCTCCAGTCTGAAAAGGTACCCCTTTCGGGCGGAGCCTCCCCGTATAGTCCATTATAGGGAGTGGGCATTTTACTAAGAAAACCAAATATCTCGATCGAGTATTTTCGTCTTCCATAAAAGACGAAACCAAATGTTACAGTTTGGAGAATTGGTTTACTGAAACAATTTGGGAAATAATATTAGTACAATCTTCAAGGTAGTGGAAGGCGCTGTGGACTAAAATACTAGGGGGTTACCTGCGATGGACTAGCATCCATCCAAGGGGAGTAGCAATACTCCTAGTTGCTTCATACTACAGAAATCGGAGTTAAGCGCCGGAACCGATCAGCCACCTGGCTCTTCCGACGGTTAGGATTAGAACGAACGTAACCTTGTAAGCATTAATCATTGTAATCTTTATTAACACTGACATAATCAGGTTGATACATGACATACATGGTAACAGACAGACTTGCTAACAAAGCATAGGTCCCACGTTAGTCAATTCTGATAATAATGAGTTAATGGTTTAGTAAATCAGAGAAGCTCATTAAAAACTTGTAAGGTACACTAGTACTTCCCACTAATATGTAACAGTTATCCTGCGAAATGGCGCGGAATATATAAACAATAGCCGCCATTTGGCGAGGAAATATGCTCGGATATTTGTCCGCGGACATTATCTGTTTCGAGAAGCGAACAGTTTTCCGAGAGCGAAGCTCGAGGAAAACTGTGAGCTTCGAGGAACAGATAATGTCCAAGGACAAATATCCGAGCATATTTTTGAAGCCAAATGGAGGCTATTGTAGTTATTATCGTTCAAATATATTTTCACAAGGCCGCTCTGCTTGCCGTGGAAGATCTCGGTCGGCCAAGCTGTTAAACATCAAAATAATTATGTTGGCGTTCAAAAATATTTCTAGTCTGTTCAAAACAATCAGTTTTATTTAATTTAGCAATTTATTTGAGACGGAAACTGAACCTGTGAACGTGAAACGCAAATTTTCAAAACTGGGGAATATCACTTGGGGAATATCACCCGGATATTCCCATGTTTTGGCTGCGTCACGTGACGTGTTTAGACCAATCGGGCGCGAGAAAAATATTTGATGGATTATAATTAACAATAATTCGCCGAAGTGGAGGTGGATAGTGGTGGATATTTACCGAGCCGCTTCGGCGAGGTAAATATTCACCACTTTTCACCGACGCTGAGGTGAATTATTGTTTTAGTATATACCAAACCAGTGAAATAGCCAAAGTTATAGATTTACTTTACCGCGAAAAATCTGAAAAATCCTTTAAAAGTGGAACCCTACGCGCGCGACCAAGGACAGCGCGGGAGAAGTCACATGACAACATCAGGCGATCAACATGTCTCGTATGTTGGACTTTGACGATTTCAAGGGGAAAATTAATTTTTTTTTCCGTTTTTACTGATGGACCAAAAGCGACGAGTTCTATTTTCTCGTATTTTACAAGTTCTGTCAGTTTCTATTGCCTGAGAAACTGATGTTGAAGCTGCAAGTGCCGTTATAAACTGAACAAGATGGTCAAGATGCTGCCTAACCGAAGACGTTTTCGTAATTCCAGTTCAATTATTTCTCACATTGATGTGACTGCATCCACCGTCTGATGTTACTGCTTTTAATTTACCGGAGGGGAGAAGCAGTAAAGTTTGGAAAAGCCACAGCATTTGGGCAGTTCTAGATCATGATACGGCAACAGGAATATTTTCTAGCGTAGTGAGACCGAGATTAGTCGATCCGAATACAAAACTAAATCGTTGGCAGCAGGGACTTCTTGCTTTTTGAAAGACACTGCTGTATTCAGGATTTCAGGTAGGAATTGCATTTTAAAGTTAGTTGGACTGGACAGCGTTCGGAACCACTTCAAAGACTTTTAAAACTGTTCGAAATTATTTACAACTGAGCGTTGTCACGTTCTTACTCTAGCGGCTCGATAGTAAACAAAACATTTTGTACAACATTTTTGGCGATTTTATTTAGTGACACGACTAAACTTGCTACAAATGATCACCTCTAAATATCTTCAGGTATTTTTGATAACACAGTGACGTGTAGCGGCCTCGTTTATGGAAGTAATTTCTGCTTTGATCAAAGAAGCAAAACGCACGGCCATTTTGTTTTTGCTCGGAGGTGAATAGCAAAGACTATTCACCTCCGAGCTAGCCAATCACAACGCGCGAAAAGCACTATTCACTGGTTTGGTATATACTAACACCGGATATTCCCCAGTTTTGGCTGCGTCACGTGATGTGTTTAGACCGATCGCGCGCGAGAAAATATTTGATGGATTATAACGCCTGATATATTTACCCAACGAGGCCGTAGGCCGAGTTCGCCGAGGTAAAATCAGACGATATTTCACAAGATTGAGTAGGATAGTTGTTTTATTATTCAACAAACTGTCAACCAGTCGCAAAATTAAAGCATCGAAATGTTCTAAACACCATCTCAAACTCAGCAGTGCTTTCCAATATGTCGGACGAATCTTCTTGAGTGCACTTCCAAATATAGCAAACTACATACTGTATAGCGCGGAATATCTGTCATGTACGGGTGACAGATAACAAGGGCTTCTTGACCATATATGGGCATCGTGACAGTGTGTTGAATAATAAACTATGTTAACACTAAGCTAATGGAAGTTATTATATCATGGTAGCCGGATATCACAACAGACAGACTTAGTAACTACGCATATGGTATACTATCATAGTATATACAGCTGTTTCGAGAAAGGTCGTCGGAAAAAAGCGCACGCGACAATCCCGAAGGGTATTGTGGGTAGTTTTAAGTTCACGGTTCCTTGACTTCAGCATTTCAGGGAAACCTGAGAAAATGGCACGAGACGCCATGGACGTATGTTTGCGAGTGCTAAAAGAAAGCAACAACGCAGGTTCGACAGCTACAGTGTCAGAAACGTACCTTGCTTATCATATCCCAGATTACCTTTCGGGATTGTCGCGTGCGCTTTTTTCCGACAACCTTTCTCGAAACAGCTGTATACCTAATCGTACCTTTTTGGTACGCTTCGGCGGCATATCAGGCGAGTTTGGTCGAGCCATGCGTATTTTGGCGAGACGCAGTCGAGCCAAAATACCCATGGCGAGACCAAACGAGACTGATATGCCGCCGAAGCGTACCAAAAAGGTACGATTAGGTATTTCCCGTACCCAAATTCGGTTTATTCTTTACGCAAAGAGACGCAAAGACGGCTTTCGTCGAGTAAAAATGTGTCAGCCGTTCCGATCGTCGATGGCGATGTGTGATTGTTTATATCTACAGGTTATCAGACAAACCCTGTCGGAGCTTCCCTCCACCAACAAAAAAGTAAAGTTCATTATAAAATTCATTAATAATTCATCAAGTTTTAACAAAGGAAATCATAACCGAGACAGAGGTTTGAATACCTGTTCTTCGATTTTACGATTTTATTCCTCCGTTTACTTCTTGGCTTTTTTCGATTAACACCTCGAATTTCGTCAAAAATACTCCGCTGCGCGTCTTATTTTCACCTCTCTTCTCGGTGGTGGTGGTGATTGGAAAAGGGATGAAACACTGTCTTGAGTGTTTGCTATATTTTAAACTTCAACTCTTGAAGCCTTTAAAGACTTCGATATTCAAAATGAGGCTTTGAAGAAAACACTCATGAAATTTTCTGAGAACATAGAACAGCTGCGGTAGAACTCGTGTTTTCCACAGCTCTTCTCGTTCTCCTTATTCCTTTTCACTCGTGCTAACATATCTCTATGGAGACGCGAAAAACGTTTCTTTTTTCTCAAATAGTGAAATATTTTTTAATACTAATGTCAAAAGTAAACTCCTGCTGTTACAAGTTCTATAATATTCGGTGAATATTTACTTTCGCAGTTCTTTCCTTCCATGGTGGCTGGACACGTCAGACACTCGTAAGAGTCACCAGTCGCTTTACATTTGCCGTTGTTCTGACAAGGACTTGATTCGCACTCGTTTTCATCTGAAAAATAAATACGTCTTATTAAGAAGCTACGATTTTATGAGAAAAAAATAATTATTTTAACAAAAAAATTGAGCGTTTCAGCGAAGTTTGGGTCCTTTTCTGCTGGGCAAAAACGGAAAAAAGCGAAAACGATGTCTTAAATATAAGCTCAAAATTCGTAGTTTGAAATTTTGGAGTTTAATTTACGACAAATTCAGTTCTTCATATCTACGTGTCCAAAATAATTTTCGTAAACATAGAACGAAATGATTCGTTAAGGACGTTGTGACCATGTATAACTGATTGGCTGAAGTGTAGTCGTAATATCTGTACGTAACACTAAAACGGGTTAACTGTCGATAAATGTTTAAGTGCTGTTGTTTAGTACCGACTTTCAAATAAACTCCCTCGTAGATATGGATAAAGATCACTCAAAATTTTATACCTAGCTTATACTTCACACTTAATGATTATAATGATCTAAAAATCAACCAATTCAGTGCTTTAAATTACCTCGGATATCCATGGCAACTGGTTAAAGTCTACAGGAAAATCATTGAAAACTTACACGTCGTGACTGACGTTTTTTCGGATTCTTCTCCATTCTTCTTCCCAGTTGACGCAATCATCCAAATCGTGTATGTTGTCTTTGTTTTTAGTCCAGAGAGAATTACTTTTGACTCATTGTAACGGTCTGGAGGAACAAGCAGATGCTTCCTTTCTCCCTGAAGAAACAATAAAAGAATTAGCATGCAGGACAGTGTGACCCAACACCTGACGCCACGCCTTGTACACAACAGACGACAAATAAAAGCATCTGCTATCTCAAGTGTTATTTGTGACGAAGAAGAAGAAGCTAGAAATTTGTAATTGTTTCAGTATGACGTACTACTATTGATTTATTGATTTATCTAAAATCAGAAGGTTCTTTGGAGATTATTTCAAACATCCAGACGGCCAAATGTGATTGGTGCATGTTATTTCGTCAAAAGAACTTGCGATTTTACAGACGAAGACTGGACGACATTGAGTCGATATGTTCCTAGCGTGTGTTCTTGAGGCTATAGTTATATTTTCACCAGTAATGACTAATTTAGTTCACGTTTCCAGTGATCACTCAGTGAATGTTCTAACACTTGGAGATTGGTCTATACTCATTCTATACAAAGAAGATGATTGCTATACTTACAACATGCAAATCAAACACATTTTCATTCGAAAGGTTCCCACCTGGACTAGTTTTGAATCTGAGAGGGAACAGGCAATTCGGAAAGGGCCTCTCGCTTACGATATGTTCTAATTTCTATAAATATACACTAAATCGACTAAATCTCCTCTAAGCAGGCGGTGCACAATAGTGAACTCACTTACATCACTTGTTTTGTAGTACACAGTGTAAGTCACAATTGTTCCTCTGGTTTGATTGGGTGCAGTCCATGTGATTTCCACAGATTTGGATGAAAAGGGTCTTGCGTGAACATTTCTGACTGCACTAGGCGCTAACAGAAAAACACAGGGGGTTGTAATTAATAAATATTGAGACAATTTGTAATCTACGCAAGTTACAATCTCTGACGAAACCGCTTGGTCCTCTTTAGACAAATTGACATTGAATATGAAATGGACAGATTTTAATGCCACATTTTCCCACAACATAACACGAATCATACATATACCTCTCCCCCTCCCAATGCCGTAACCCCGGCGTAGTCAATCGAACGTTCGGTAATCGAACCCAATCGAACTCAATCGTTCGATTGATTTCGATTGGGTTCGGCAATCGAACACAATCGAACTCACCCAAAAATGTTGCCAATCGAACGCTTCTTTAATCGAACATAATCGAACTCTGGATTGATCGAACTTTTCATTGGCTTGCGCTTTGACATTCCAAACCGGTTTCAAACAGGGCGTTGCGTTCAAATAAGTTGTGTGGGTTCTAATTTCAAACACGAGTACCTAGTCAAGATGTCGTTCAAGCTGACAATCCACGACGTGGTTATTAAAGACAATCACGAGTGCTCTTTCACCGTCAGTGTCGGTGAAAGATTACTAAAGATTTATGGTGAGAAATAGAAAAGGGGAAATCGAGGGCAAGCTCTCAAGGTACTTGACGAAAACGGACGAGGTCAGCTAGACAAAGTTGAGTTAGTTCTACATTACAAAATCGAAATAATCGAATCGATTCAGATCGATTGGTTCGATTCAGTTTGATTGGTTCGGTGCTGTTCGATTGGTTCGATTGAGTTCGGTAATCGAACTCACCCAAAAGTTCCAGTTCGATTGTGTTCGATTGCCGAACCAATCGCAAAACAATGTAGTTCGATTGATTTTTGGTTCGGATTCGTTCGATTGACTACGCCGGCGTAACGTGGAGACTAAACATCCGCAGCAAATTTGACCGAGGCAATATTTTTATATTGTGTCACTTGGAATAGACTAGACAGAATATGAAATGCTAAGTCATCCCCAGTCTTTTACAGTCTCGCCTCATACACTTGGTTCAAGCTCAGCAGGGGCACCCAACGACAAAATTTTCCTGTAGGTGTCGGAACGTCGTTTTTACGTTATAACTGTGCTCTTTGTGCAGTTTAATGGCTTATTTTTAAACGCTAAGAAAAATGTATTTGTTCGGATACGTTAGCTGAACTTTCAAACTTCAGAAAATTTTCGGGATTGAAATCTTATTACCCGAATTTATTAGCTGAATTTCCCTTTCCGAAAATCCTAGCTGACCTATTTTTGTACCCAAAACGACATATTTATCTCTCCGAAATCAAAAGGCATTAATTTTTCCATATTAAGAAAGTTCGAGATGACATTTCCCTGACCGAATATCTGAGGCGATTATAGACCTTCCGAACAGATATTCCACCGAAACGATCCGTTGGGTGCCCCTGGCTCAGTTGCAAATTATGTTGCCAAGAACGCAGAGCCGGAAATGGACATTGAACTCACCTCCAGGAGGAATCGTATAGTCTCTCCGCATGGCATAAACACAGCTGTTCGACTCGTTAGTACTGCACGCAGCGACTCTGTAGGTGACAATGGCCGCATAATCCAACCGGATGGACAACGAATTCGTATATATCGGATTGAACGTGTGACAGCTGGTATGATGCCTTCTGTCGTACACGCAATAGCTGCACTTTGTGCTGTTGCATGGCGCTAACGTTGGACCCACACCTACTTCGGAATGAGTGTACTTTGAATACCACCCGACTCCAATCTTGCTATAGTTTGCTCCAGCTTGATAATCCCATGAAAGGATCAGAAAATCAGTGCCATTTATAGCATCGATCTTTACATTTTGTGGTGAATGAATACCTGCAGAAATAATAGATCATGTGGTATATCAAAATCGGGTGCGAATGTTTCGCATGCAAGGATTTCCAATCAAATGTTTCACACCCTCAAGATTTTTCACCATTATTTCAAACGCATAATTTTGAAATCATGAAGAAAGTCAAATAAAATCAATGATGAAATGCTCTAATCCTTAACACTGAGTCCAACCACTACTATTTCTTGGTACCGGCGATCTTCTTCACTGGAATACTTCCACGGCCGTCAAGGAGGAGACAGAACTTGATTCCAACAGCAGTTTTATTCTTGACTACATAATCTTCAGTACAGCAATGTAATCGGCGATGTAATCAAAGAAAGCTCAGCTTTTAAATACAAGTTACTTCCTTATATGTGATTGTACATGCGTCTCATTGTTAAAGCCTGGTTTTCACTAGCGACGCAAGCACAAGCGCAAGCAACATATGCAGACGCAGTAACGTGCCCGGGGGGGGGGGGGTATTCCCTATAATGGACTATACGGAGAGGCTCCGCCCGAAAGGGGTCCTTTTTTAGGCTCGAGGTATGTGAAAGGGTAGGGATTTCACGAGTTGAAGTATATGAAAGGGTAGGGATTTCACGAGTATTAAATGATATTATTGTTTGGTTAACATCTCTACTGGTAATGCTTGATGATTTCTGGTGATATATATTGTTCATTAAGTTCATTACAAGGATATAGAAAAGGGATGCAGTACTTCTACTGTAGGTATGTGAAAGGGGTACCATTTTCATAATTTCTGTGGAAGGTATATGAAAGGGGTACCATTTTCTATGGAAGGTATATGAAAGGGATGCCTTTTCTGTGAAAAATGGTATATGAAAGGGTAAGGGGTTGGACCTCTGGGCGGAGCCTCCCCGTATAAAACTTTTTTGAGTACCCCCCCCCCCTCTCCCCGGGGTAACGTGTTGATCATCAGTGCCTGTACAGCTCCGCAAATGATCCCGGGACCGCAAATGATCCCCGACCGCAAATGATCCCCAAATTGGACCGCAAATGATCCCCGACCGCAAATGATCCCCAGAATGGACCGCAAATGATCCCGCTAAAAATCGAGGAATGGCGTGGACGGTGGACGCGATTTTTTTCCGATTTTGAATATTTTCCCCAATAACTGAATCTGTGCACGCTAGACATTTTTATGACGGAAGTGATATATATTGTTTCATTACTTAAGGCATTGATGCAGATTTTAGAAGGAAAAAAAAAAACCTCAAAATAACTGAACGAGAATACCAGATATATTCTAAAAATAGTTAATTCGAGAAGGTGTTATTTTTGGTTTTCGCTGTGAACTTCATCCGCGTCTAGAATGATTGCAGATTTATATTGCTTTCGCGTCACCAATATTCATTTATCTATAAATTTCGAGATTGAAGACGGTATTCTGCGCCATGAAACAAGCTATACATGGAAATTGAAACACCCGTTACAGCAAACTACTTCACGAAATCGGCAAATAACATTTCCGGTGAATTATCGTGATTATTTCATGCTGTTTTGGCGGCATCGACTGCATTTAACACCCGGCCCGCTTTGATGAAGTGTGAAAACTGTGAATTTTTTTTCAGGCTAAACTCACTCTCAATCAACAACACGATTTTTTTAAATTCTCTTTTTTATTTGTTAATAATATTATTTCATTTAATCTGTATTTCGAGCAGATTATATATGAAAGCGTTACATATCCTTTCTTTACTATAAAACGTTCATAAGTCCGACGTGACTTATCACACTTTGATATTTCGTGATAACATTGTACATTTCAATTATTTCAACAATAACATAACTGACCATAACTGGCAACTTCAACGGCAACAACGCAATGTTTTACTACCTTTACTCTAATTAGTTTCCGTCCAGGTTTCACAATTTTGCTCGATGAATATAGCCGTCCACACTGTTTAACTGATTTCATGTAACACGCACACATCGCAGAAAACGTTGTCGTCTGAATAGACCTGTAAAGCTCCACCACTCTCAAAAACTCCTTGGGTATAGCACTGGAACTTCTTTCCACAATTAGGACAAATTTCCTCTGTGACTTTTCTCGCCGTATTTCTTTTTCAATTCCTTCGCAAAAACAGCATGAAATAATCACGATAATTCACCGGAAATGTTATTTGCCGATTTCGTGAAGTAGTTTGCTGTAACGGGTGTTTCAATTTCCATGTATAGCTTGTTTCATGGCGCAGAATACCGTCTTCAATCTCGAAATTTATAGATAAATGAATATTGGTGACGCGAAAGCAATATAAATCTGCAATCATTCTAGACGCGGATGAAGTTCACAGCGAAAGCCAAAAATAACACCTTCTCGAATTAACTATTTTTAGAATATATCTGGTATTCTCGTTCAGTGATTTTGAGGGTTTTTTTTTTTCTTCTAAAATCTGCATCAATGCCTTAAGTAATGAAACAATATATATCACTTCCGTCATAAAAATGTCTAGCGTGCACAGATTCAGTTATTGGGGAAAATATTCAAAATCGGAAAAAAATCGCGTCCACCGTCCACGCCATTCCTCGATTTTTAGCGGGATCATTTGCGGTCCATTCTGGGGATCATTTGCGGTCGGGGATCATTTGCGGTCCAATTTGGGGATCATTTGCGGTCGGGGATCATTTGCGGTCCCGGGATCATTTGCGGAGCTGTACAGTGCCTTTTGTTTAGGACAAATCAACACGTTACTCAGGTTACTGCGTATGTTGCTTGCGCTTGTTCTTGCGTCGCTAGTGAAAACCAGGCTTAACCGAATACAATCGAAATGCGCTAATATAAAAATGGGAAAAGCAGAGTTCACGACAGTCAATAACATCTATGTAGACTATGTACAATCTTCAAACTTGTGTGTTACTGTGAGTGTCACTTTTCACTCAGATTCTCGCTTGGAAAATTTGATTACTATTATGGTCTATTATGAAATCACGACATTATAAGTGACTCGGTTTCGAAAAGATATGCGATAGTGTCGCGAAATAACTTGTCACGAAAATGTACAATAAAAAGTTTAAGGTGGCTCGCGGGTATTTATCGGTCTGACAGGTCATTTTTTATAGCGCGTTTTTTAACAGGAAAACGTTAAGCGATTTCTTAGATTTTTCAGAATCCGATAATAGAATCCTAACATTATGTAAAAATATAAATGTTGTGGCGATCAAACTCAATTTGTTTGAGTTATAACAGATTTTCCGAACCCTTCTTTTTTAATAAAATGCTATTATTTTTCATATGCCACGGTGAATATTTTTCTAATGACCTCAAACATGCTTGCAAGCAGTTAAAGTTTACTCGTAGAAAGTTACATGATAATCTGGACCGTAGATTTTCCAAACCAGTAACTTCTTTAAAACTATGCTCTTAAAACTGCTCTATTGTTGCGTCTGTGTCAACTGCCGCATCATGTCCATATCTATATTAAATTATTCAGTGTTTATTTAGGGTTTTTCAAATTCCTCCTGATTTTCTGCCAGTGCAAATGCATGCAAACGCGCTTTGCCTTCTCCCGTCCCAGAAAAATGAGTAAAAAAAAGAGACTGCTCGCAGTCTATTTTGGGTGCGTCTTTATAATTTTGCAGGGTCTGGCGCGTGCAAACAAAATGACGGGTGGCGTTTCCTTCTTGAATTACCATATACGTACAGACCGTACACACGCAATCGAAGTACAAATAACGCGACGTTCTGTTCGTTGAATAAGTCGCTTTTACTTTTCGCTTCCATCATACCCTTATTCTGTGTATGCAAATAAACCAAATGTACTGCTTTTACACACATAAATAACCTCTGCAGGTTATTTTAATTTCGTCTGGGTCTCTGTAACACAATATAATATTTCTTTATCAGTCACTTGGGTGTACGACATCGTCTGTTTCAATTTCAATTCAATTTATTTGTTTGCCCCATTGCTTCTTACAATTCTCATTATTACATTGTATTGACATTATTGGCAGGAGATCCCAGCAAGTTTTCTCAAACTTTTCCTAGTTTCGTTATTAAATGTAAAACCCTACTCAACGTATTACATTTATAGAGATATTAGATTTGAAGTTAGTTGTAGTAAAAAATAATGCGAGCCAGACTAGAACGAAGAATCGACTGCAGCAAATTCATAAAATTAAAAGTCGCTTGCAGCTGCAACATCATGCAATTAATTATTCAGTTTCTGTTTATAACGCGGTATATAGTTCCATTGGCTCAATTCTCAGTTTTCTCTATAGTCAACAGCTTTTTTGGTGAGAAAAGAGTAAGATGATAAGACGAGTGTACACAATGGATAGTAATTGCCGAGGTCAATACCGACTACATGTGTTGGATCATCACTTGAACCCTACCACACGAAGAAAATACGACATGATGTTAGCCCTGCTTTTTATATAAGTACGTGTGTATATGAGCTCAATGTAGAAACTGTAGAAAGACTGCTATCTCACCTGATGTGAACCGAGGTAGGTGAAGAAACACGGTTATGACAGCAAGACTGGCAAGACGAACAAACGCGTTTTCCGCCATCATGCCGCTCGTCAACGGCAATGCTGACTTGCAAATGAACACGTGGTATGTGTTCTACCAGTTGAAACGAAAGATTGTTTGTTTATCAAAGATTGCAACTGGAATAGGCCTGGATAAATTCTGCCGGCAGAATTTCGAGCATAATAAGCGATTTTTGAGGCGAGCATTCTGCCGGCATAATAAGGCATTTTCGAGCATAATTGGAGCAGAATAAGGAAAATCAGTAACACTAATGATATGCATAACAGTTGAAAGAAAAAATTGAAAACTAAATGCAAAACAAATGGAAAATACCTTATCAGTAAAGTAATGTTTATTTGTTTAAGTAGTTTTGTTAAGCGCTATTGGTTTTTAGTAGAAATGGCGCTATAGAAATAAAGATTATTATTATTACTAGGGGTACCATATTGGAAGTGAAGTGCTGCCACATTTGTAATTTCATTATCATCGTTGGTTTTATAAAACAATGTCACGCAAGATCCTTTCGTGCATTTGCGTCTCAAAATATAAACCTTATACTAACAAAGCGCAAAACCAACATCTGGTAGTGACAGACACATTTGTTACAATGTCACAGCCAGATTTAGGACACTACTTCCAAATATTCAATTTTCGAGGAAATTCAAGTAAACCAATTGTGAACACAATGCAACGTGTCCAAATATTTAATTGTCGATGTGGTCAGTTCATATGTTAGGCTCGATTGCCAGCCGCTGTTCGGGAAAATGAGCCCACGGGGAGGAACGAAGACTGGACTCGAGAGATCGGCGGAAATCGAGCCTATTCATATGTTCGCTTGAAACATAACAGGGCGGCTTGGTAATAAAACAATGTCACGCAAGATCCTTTCGTGCAAGAGCGTGTGCAACAGCGTCTCAAAACAGCCGAAATCGGCAACAATCAAGCATCGTCTCCTCGAGCGCGCAAAAGAAATCCCGAAAACAACAATCGTCTCTTCTCGTGCAAATTCGAGCGTGCAATAGTCGTCACAAAAGACGGATTTGTGACGACTATTGCACGCTCGAATTTGCACGAGAAGAGACGATTGTTGTTTTCGGGATTTCTTTTGCGCGCTCGAGGAGACGCTGTTTTGAGACGCTCTGATGCTTGATTGTTGCTCCTTTTTTCTACGATTTCACGCACGCCTAGCCTGCGTCGCAGACGGACTTGACCGCCGGTTAATTGGTTTACTTCAATCACATCGACAATTAAATATTTGGACACGTTGCATTGTGTTCACAATTGGTTTACTTGAATTTCCTCGAAAATTGAATATTTGGAAGTAGTGTCCTAAATCTGGCTGTGACATTGTAACAAATGTGTCTGTCACTACCAGATGTTGGTTTTGCGCTTTGTTAGTATAAGGTTATTTTGAGACGCAAATTCACGAAAGGATCTTGCGTGACATTGTTTTATAAAACCAACGATGATAATGAAATTATAAATGTGGCAGCACTTCACTTCCAATATGGTACCCCTAGTTATTATTATATCTCGAGCATGAGCTGAAACGCACTCACATGAGATCACATCACATAAGGGCCGGAAAATGTTTCGGGTACCGAGCAGAATAGCGATATTTCTCGTTACGTCACCTATTGTTATTAATGTGCCAACCAGATAACTATTGGCTGTTGAAACAAAGAGTTCTTTTGTTTAATGGTTGTCAAAACAAATTTGACGTGATGTTTATCAACAGTGAACACTCCTATTCGAGCAGAATAAGGGTGTCCGAGCAGAATTTCGAGCATAATAAGCGATTGTTACGAGCATTGCCTGCCGGCAGAATAAGCCATTTTACGAGCAGAATTTATCTAAGCCTAAACTGGGAGCACATTACATGTAATCACATGAATATACCGGGGGTTTTTTTAACACGGGATTTTCATCATTTTTGTCAGCCTCATATTTTTTCTTGAAACATCCTTATTCTGAGGATGCAACTAAACCAATTCCTCTGTACATGTATCTCGTTTGTCACGCTTGGCCCGACATCATCTGTTTCGTTTATCAGTCAATGTAAACATTTTCCCCAATGTATTATATTATCTAGGACATCTAGAGATATTAGATTAGTTGTAAGTTAGTCAGGTTAGTTGTAGTAGGATATTAATGTAAGTGAGACAGGTGAGACTAAAACTATACATTCAGACTCGCTTGCAGCTGCAACATCAATGACCAATGGCTTATAACGCGGTATATAGTTCCATTAGTTAAGGTCGTTCAATTCTAAGTTTTCTATATAGTTCACAGCTTGTTTGGTTGGAAAAGAGTAAGATGACAAGACGTGATTTCATAAATAGCTACTTGTGTACAATACGGATAATTCCGGAGGTCAATAGTGTCGGATCATCACTACGAAGAAAATATGACATGATGTGAACCGAGGTAGGTGAAGAAACACGGTTATGACAGCAACTAGAACAAACGGGTTTTCCGCCATCATGCTCGTCACGGCACTGCTGCTTGCAAGTGAACACGTGGTATGTGTTCTACCAGTTTGAACTAAAGGTTGTTCCAGTGTTTTTGCAATCTCGTACCCAGTGTCTTCGTTCCCCTTGACCAGCGGTCGGGAAACGATCGATCGTCAAGCTTGCGCAGTAAGGAGCGAAGACTCTAGGTGCGAGAGTGGTGTTTTTGTGTCTACTGCGCTTGTGCAGTAAACACTATGTACTTAAACCGTAAAATTGTCAACAAAAGAAACAAGAACCCCTGAAGAGATTACAAGCGGCCGATCTCCCCGGGGGGGGGGGGGGGGGGCACTCCCTTATATACGCCATATAGGTACGTGCCGCTGGACAGGGTATGGTTTTTGAGCATTTTGGTCTGGAACAGGGTATACCAAAAAGGCCTTTTGTGGTCTGGAACAGGGTATCAGTTTCCCAGAAGTTGGCACGAAGATCGGTAATTGATACTCTGAAATAGGGTAGATGAAGTAGTCAGACGAAACGAAACGCGAAGGAGTATTCTTTACAACTACAACTCGCAGTGCTGCTTAGTAGTTTTAGCCTTTTGGGTTAGAAAGAAAATCGTTAAAAATCGTCTGGAAAAGAGTATCTTTTTTCAACATTTAGTCTGGAACAGGGTCGCAAAATTAGCGTTTTGTGGTCTGGTACAGGGTAAGGGTTTTTATAGCCTAGCAGCACACCCGCACCTAATTTTTTCGGGAATACCCCCCCCCCCCCTTCCTCCCCCGGGCCGAGTCAACTTCGAACCTGCGTGACGAAAAACGGGGGATGCAATGGGTGATGCAATATTTTGGCTAGCCTAAGTTTGAGCTTACGTCAAGTTTACTGTGTCGAACATTTTTTTGTCTCATGTTCAACGAGGGCAAAGATGTGTTTTCGCTCAACGTGAAAATAAATTGTAAATGACATATATGCTGTGGAATTGTTCCCCATGGGCGTCGGCCGCTTAAAGCCACTTAATGATAACAAAAGAAATGTTAACAATGCTCTATTGTTAACATAAAATCGATAAACAAACCACAGACAATCGATTAAATCGCGGCGGCCTCCATGCTAATAGTGAATAAGTAGCAAAGGACCGCGAACAAAAATGCTGCTGGTATACGTATTCGCTGTGGGATAGTTCATGTCTATCATCACTTTCCTTATCGCGACAACGACATGATATTTCAAATTCTTTGCCGGTTACTTTAATATGGTCACGCGCTGTGGCGTTGGCCAATAGCGCTGCGCGGTAATGACGTTACAAAATTTTGACCCCCGGTGTGACTCAGACAACGAAACCGATTTCCGTAAGATCAATGTATGGCAAAATGAGGTTGGCGAGCACTTCGGTGCCATATTTAGCGATCGTTAGGTCTGCCTGACTCAGAATTCGAGAGAAAACCTAAAATATGTGACTTAGAACAGCTAAAACGTTGGTTAAAAACAAAGGTTTGTCAAACAGAGCACTAAAATGTGATGTTTAATACGACATTCCCTACATTTATTGTACCCGATTTAATACTGATAAGAAAATATTTATTTGTATGAGAAATTCAGGAGATTCGCACAGTCCTAAGAGGTTCATCGTGCAACACAACAGAGCTGAAACCATGTTGCTGAACTAAGCTATCATGCCAGGGAAAACAATCGCATAAAGAAACACCAGTCCGAACGGTCGCCTTGCCGTGACCCGGACAAAGAGGTCAATTTCATTACACAAATTAAGCCGCTGCGAAATAAGAAGACTATAGCTGCAGTCTGTTATATTTATGGGGATGACAAACGGAAAAAAATCCAAGTCCTCCAAACTGTAATGGTAGATCTGATTCATACAATAGCATAATATTTTCGCCCTCTATCCTCTACCAGGATTCTATCATTTGTCGGAGCAGATCACTTTGCTTGTGCCGTCAAATTCGGGAATCCGTCTGGCAATCGACCTTCTTTCCAGGACCTGAATGAAGCGAACACACTGAACACAGTATTCTTCGAAATACGTTTCTCTGTATTATCATGGCAAGCCGCTATCTGCCGCTAAAATTTCACGGCATCCTGAATAGTTTTGCTCAGCGCCCGGCTGAGCGGGAATCAAGATGTCATTGCCAGATCTTCGAATAATTTATCAATTTTAGGCCATTTTCTGGATCCCTTGAATCTGTTTTACACTACCAACAGCAACAGTATTTGGTATCTACCATTATTCAAGCCTATCAAAAGTCTAGGCCACAAATATTGACTTTTTTCGCCTTTTTTTCTTGTCTAGAATACGTCGCGTTCATACAAACTCTTTAGCCTGACTGCATGGGGGTCTAAGGTGACGTGAGCTATTTTTAGAAATGGCGCGCAGCGCTATTGGCAAACATTTGAATTTGAGCTCATCTGAGGTCATTACCACGAGCATTCAGTAGACGATTGGCCTTTAGCTGGTTGTTCTATTTTATGCGGCTACACCGTGCTGAAGAGACCCAACCAGGTCGAAACAGCTGTCCACGGTTGCATTTTTGGCTTTCAGTTTGGACTCTATCACGTCGTTGTCGCTTTAAGTGTTCTACGTAGTATCAGCCTTGCTTACTTTGTTTCCATGCTAATAGCCCTTTTCACGGTTAACCTGAAATATTTGCATAACAATGCAGTTAAACATAGAAGCGAGGCAATTTCGGGCAGAAGCCGGCTGTAAAACATCGTGATTTTCTTGAGTTCCTTGAACTAAGTTAGTATAAAAATAGTTTTAAAACGGAGAAGAACTAGATATACAACTCTTTTAGTTAAAGTTTGCCGTAAAGATCGTAACCCGATCTCCCTGTTGCTTATACGAATCTACTCTTTATTTTAAAATAGAGAAAAGTCGTTTTACAGTTTTTTCTAAAAAACAACGTAAACTAAAAGAATTGCAACCTCGTTCCCAGGGTCTCTCTTCTTCCCGCCAAAAGCGATCGCTTTTGGCGCGAAAAAAGGTACCCCTTTCATATACCTTCCATGAAAAGTGGTAGCCCTTTCATATACCTTTCATAGAAATTATAAAAATGGTACCCCTTTCACATACCTACAGTAGAAACACTGCATCCCTTTTCTATACCCTTGGAATGAACTTAATAAACAATATATATCCCCAGAAGGAAGTGAAAGGAAGCTGTCTTACGATGGCTAAGAACTTCAAACCTGCAGTCCATCTCATGCCTAAATGACAGTTTTCCCTACCCTTTTCCTTACGACCTATACTCCAACTCGTGAAATTCCTACCCTTTTCTATACTCCAACTCGTGAAATTCCTACCCTTTTATATACCTCCAGTCTGAAAAGGTACTCCTTTCGGGCGGAGTCTCCCCGTATAGTCCATTATAGGGAGTACACCCCCCCCCCCCCCGGGGGGGAAAGGGCTATTAGCCTGCGTGCAGACGTCTCGGAGACGTCTGCACACAGGCTACATGCTGATCAAACCACGCACAGTCTGCGAGCGGCTCATATGTACACAGACATCGTTCAAATCGATCAACAACTGAACTACGGTTTCCGAATTAGTATCAGGCGCGGTGAAAATGAAAAGAGAGAGAAAGAGAGCTTGCCAGGACGCCTCAGAATTTTGAATGGAATGACCATGAAAATAGACTGTTCACAGCCTCTCTATTTTCTCAGATCGTTGTAGCCGTGAGTGAACTGGAACTGAGCGCTCTAGCTCGCTGTTCGAGAAAATAGAGAGGCTGTGTGTATACAGCTGTGAGTGTCGTGAACAGTCTACCGGCCCAATCTGGGATTGGGCCGGGACGCTCTTTTTCTCGCCTCGCTCGCGAGGTCCGCGAGGGTCGTGCCCGGGAGTCGTGCGTGGCGCTTCCTTCTGGATTCTCGCGTCACGCATCAATACTAGTATCTCGAGAGAAAAAAGACACACTGTTTGACCTCTGCTGTTTTACAGTCTAGTTGGGTGTATGGTACTCTGCTCGCAGGGTGTATGGTTTCATCGAGAGGCACACTAACCTTCATATATGAAGTATTGAGAGAGACCGCTGACTGATGTGCTATAAAAATGTCACGCGTGCGTCACGTTCCATTCAGCTGCGGTGCAGACGTGAATCGTGTTATCAGTCTTTACTCGGGTAAATATGGTGCTCATCGCTACAACATTCGCGGTTATTCGTAACTGAAAATGTTCTAGGTAAGTTTATTAATCTCTGTGCCTCAAATTTCACTTCATAGAAAGTTCTGCGTTGATTTACTGGCCTTGCTATTGATATAAACCTAAGTCGCGGTACGTAAGCTTAACTGGAGCTGCTAAAATCGATCGAGGTGTGACAAGTTTGAGACCGTCATCAGCTCCTGGGCATCAGCTATTACATTCCAGTATCTTTTTCGTAAGTTTACATCACGCTTGAGCTTGTGTTTTGTGAATTACAGGTATTCAACACTGAAACTGCGGAGATTCAACTGAATATTTAAAGGAATCCCACCTCGGAAACAGACTCGGAAATGTGACAACTTGTCCTCATGGCGGCGTCGGTTGAGAAGAGCAAAGGTAAACTAACACGTTATAAATTCTTCCATCCTTTAGGTTTCAGTGGTTATTAATTAAACGGGCTTTTCTTTAAGCTTTCTTGCTCGTTTTGTCCGGTATCCGCATGCATGTGTCTGCTCATGGTCGCAAAACTGTAGTTTTCGCCTTCCCCGCCCCCAACCGCTTTGATCGCTCTCGCTTTTTGGTGGCGAACGGGCTTTCTTTATAATTATATTGTAATCACTCGCCCCCCTTTATTACCTTTGCCGCACGTCCTGTTCAAGGCAAATTATTTACTAAACTCTGAACAAAATAACATGGCATATACATGTAGAACACCATTCTCAGAAACTAAAAATGTGTGGTTCCAGAAAATATCCATACCCCCCCCACGGAAGACATTTTGGTTTTCACCCCCCCACCCCTCAGGAATTTCCGTTCCAAGGGGGTCTTTGATGACCCCCCCTCCCCCCAGGAATTTCCAGTATTTTTAAACATGGACCCCCTCCCCCCCTCGGAAATTCCAAAAGGTTTTGTACCTAAAAAATGAAGACTCAGTTAAGCAAAATATACGTTACAATCCGATCACTTTCATCAACACGCACACGGCTAACAGAGTTTACAGAAAGAACAAACAATGAACGTGAATCACAAATTTAATCCAAAGAAAGAAAGAATATCTTTCTTTCCAATCAAAAAATTTAACTTACTTGTCTTGAAGTCTGATTATGTTTTTGTTTTCAAGACACTTTGCCATTGCTTAGCGCTTGCACGACGAAGGAAAATATTCGAAAATCGTTCGTGTTCGTAACAAAGCTGAGCAACCTGGCTTTTCCAAGAAACAATGTCCAGGGGACTGGGAAGGAGTTTTGGTCGGCCATTTTGATCCCGTTCGGTTCAGTTCGTGCTTGCAACTTCAAGAGACATTTTTTCTCATTTAGAGAGGCGGTAAACTCAGAAAATAAAAGATACATGAAAGAACAAGATGTTTTGGTTTATTTCAATGGCCAGAATGTTTGATTTGGCTTGGTTTCATTCCTCGAAAATAGAGACAAAGTACGTAAGTATTTCTTACGAATTTGTTGTGTTTGTTCAGAAGGGAACCCTCTGGAAAACAAGCTCTGCGTGAACCCCCCCTCTCGTTCGGAATTCCTGGGCCTTTAACCCCACCCCCTCAGAATTTCCAGTTGTCTTCCGTGAGGGGGGGGGGGGGGGGAATGGATATTTTCTGGAACCACACAATATAAATAAATTTTATTCTCAAAATGACAAGCCTGCTTATGCTAGGAATAATGCTTTCTCCCGAGTTTGGTACTACAGTAGTTTGTACCCCTCCAAAACTTACAAAGACTGAAAATCTGAAAGCTTGCTCCTTTGGCTTGGAGCGTACAGTAGAACCTTTAGATGTTGTAGCATACCATAATTATATGGTGTGTTAAAATGGCTTGATTTATACTAGAGACGGATAATCCATCAAGACGAATCATCCGTCCAGTAGTTAATGCGTCTAGTATAAATACTGGACGAACTAAAACACTCACAGTTAGTTCGTCGAATAGTTTGTCCCGTATTTATACTAGACGCATTAACTACAGCTGTACAAGTCGCGAGAAACCAGTTGGCGCGAGGAAAAGGCATGGATACAAGTCAAATCCACTTGGCGGCGATTGGCGGCAGATTTCAAAATGGCGGCAACAGTACAGCTCGTGAAGTTTTTTTCGCAGAAAAGAAAAGCTATCGAAGAAGGACTACACTCTTTGCAGAGACTGAGTGACAAATCGGCAAATATTCGTTTCACGGAGGAGTTTAAACTTGGAAACAGTTGGCTATAATCCTCTCATATCCAACAAGGGCGAATGGAATAACTGTTTTATTAAAAACTTCACTTAACTAAACTTCGGTATTACTTTTTAAAACTTTATCAATCGACTGAGTAATTTTTCAGTTCAATCTAAATGAAGCATGATTTGTATGAAAACGGCGGCAAAAAGGCTGGCGCGGTCTGCCAGTTCAGTTAGCACAGTGATGAATGAAAAGAGAGCAAAACAGAATTTTAATCTTCGCTCTGTGTCTTCTAAAGTTTCGTATATTCTGGAAAATTGTGCAAATAGTTAGCTTAAAATGGGAAGATCAGAAATAATTGTGGAGCTGAACATTATATTCATTTTACAAGTTGAATGAACAGCTGAACGGGTTGTTTACGGCGAGCAAATCGTGCACGACTACAGAATTAATTGTGTTGAAACCAGCGAAACTGAGCCAGTTAAAATCAAGTTCACTGAAGTAATCAAAAGCTCTTGTGAGCGACTCGTGAATGATATGTTAAACTTATTCCACTAATGGTTGTTACATAAAACAGTCATTTCTGCCACGGCAACTTTCCCGATCGATTGACCCTACCGAAGCCAAGCCTACGGTAGTTCAAAGTTAGGTCAGCGTACTAACAACAATATAAAGAAATCTCTATGTTAATTTTAACAGCCAATGTTAAGTGCGTTGCAGTAGTCGAATGGTTAACGATGTGGACTTCAAATTCGAAGGTCGCCGGTTCAAATCCCAGAAATGTGAAAACGAAAAATATATTTTTATAATTTACGACCTCTTACTTCTTTTTTTCTTTCTCCTTTTTAATAAATCTATTACAGACGCAATTCATACAATTGGAAAAAGCAAATAAAGTGAAAAAAACGACATATACTGTCCCGAAATCAACATCAGTCGAAGTCTGCAGTTCGTGCTTTGAAAATCGAAAAACTTTATCCAAACATGCATTTCAGCCCTTCAAAGATTTTCAATGATCTGTTCTCCGGAAGTCAAGTATTTTCTAAGGTTATTTCTTCCATTTGGAACTCTTACAAGCTATAAATCGAGCCGAAGAGTCATTCTAAGAAGCTATGAGCCTACGGTTGTCCAAAGTTAGGTCAGCGTACTAACAACAACACAAAGACATCTCTATGTTAATTTTCATCCCAACGTTAAATTCGCCAAAAGTAGTCGAGCGGTTAATGGTCTGGACTTCAAATTCGAAGTTCGTCTCTGGAGTCGCGGGTTCAAATCCCAGAAGAAGTGTGGAAATGAAAAATTAACAAAAAAATCACTAAATAAAATAAAATAATATAATAGAAGAAAAAAAAAGACGAAAAAAAAGATAAATTTATAATTTAATACAGAAATTAATATTCATAAATTAAAGTTTACAGCCCATCGAGCGAGCGAGTGAAATTTGCATATCTGTTTCCACAGCTATACTCATTTCATTACATTCACTCGTAAAAAGCAAAGGAAAGCGTCAATATCTACATGGATGGAGAGAAAAAGAGTGATCTTCGAAGATAATTTCACTGTGAAGTGATCTTTGATTGTACCTGACCATCACAAACGCTTGATGAACTGTTGTATGCTTCTTCTCTGCTGATTTTAAAAGCGGCTTAGTCCAGCTGGAATTGACAAGCCTCTTCGAAACAAGTTAACAATACTGAATTGAGGCTAAGCTTAAACTTGTGTTGTAAACAGCTTTTCATTCATTTTGAACTGAATTTGTGCAGATTTGTATTGCGGGTTTGCAAATTTTCCCGTAAATTGTTTCAGGCTTCCTTTAGTGCTTGTTCAGTTGCATTTGTTGTACATTTAATTAGCTGATTACAGGCATTTCCCATTGAATTTTTCGTTCAAACCTTTGCCGCATTTTCTATCAGTTCTGTTACTTCATCTTCAGTCAATTCTGCCGCGAAACAATTTTCTCCGGCAGCCATTGTTCCTTGGAGAGAGAAAAAAAATCAGCTCTCTTTCTCGCTGATGCGTTCATATTTGTCGGAGCAGGTATATCAGCTGATAGACTGTGATCCAGTTTTTAATAAAGGCTTATATCTCTCTCAATATCTAAGTTTTTGCTTGAATTCCGTGACGCATACAGTATGCACCTTGCCCGGTTCTGCAAGAAGATGAAGAATGAATCAGTGAATATAACTGAAAAAACCGCCGAACATAATGATCAAAACCGCAAATTCACAAACCTCGACCTCCCAACGCTTGATACAACAACGAAATATAGCTAAATATTATATATGGCGCATACTTTAGTTATTAAATACAGACGTTTACTTTTCTTTTTTCTGAGGGATGAAGACATTTTATTCAAAATCATCGGCCGTTTTCACACTACAGACGGGAAACTCGTCCGAGACGGATAACCCATCTCACTTGGCACCAATCAGAAAATTGGTTTCTCTCCCCACTTCATCTTGTTGGTACTGTACAGGTCATCTGAAATTGTATTGTCGGTTACTTGACTGAGCAGTTCATTAAACGCTCCGACGTGTCAAAGCACTCCACTAGAAACGCACAAGCTCTTGATATCCCACTATTTAGATCTGCCAGTGGACAGAGAACCTTTTATTATCAGGTTGTTAGTCTTTGGAACTCTCTGAAACCTAAACTTAAACTTTGCCAATCTCAGAACAAATTTAAACAGTCCTTAAAGCGTCAACTCTTAACGAAATTCTTAAGTTAATTAACTTTAATTTTATTATATTTATAGTATATTCATAATATGTATTTTTAAGTATAATTATTTAACTCTGAAAAGCCTCATCGGGGATGAGTTAATAAAATGTGTATGTATGTATGTGTACTACATTGAGCCCCA
This sequence comes from Desmophyllum pertusum, assembly GCA_029204205.1. Classification (NCBI taxonomy): domain Eukaryota; kingdom Metazoa; phylum Cnidaria; class Anthozoa; order Scleractinia; family Caryophylliidae; genus Desmophyllum; species Desmophyllum pertusum. Next base: position 2,700,756 of record MU826353.1, read on the forward strand.
CCTCTTCATCGCTGCTTAATTTCATTGAATTCGTTGTCTTCATAATAGACCTTCTCCAAAATGGCTGCCACAACTCTGATTCAAATTAATTAAACTTAAACTGAGCGGAATATCAGTACTAGCACCTGATCATGAAAGACCACCTCTTGTTTGGTACTCGTATGGAGTTTCATTAGGCTTGGTTTTACGTCTTTTACCTGAGTTGAGAAAACGGAAGTTGAAAAACTGGAAAATTTAGAGATGTTTGTATGACTGGGGATATGGCATACACTCCCAACAGATTCACTGACATCTTCACTTTGGTTAGGTTCGTTCGCATCTCCATTTTCGTTGAATGTAAAGTTGAAGGCAGGGACGTAGCGTGCGGCTTGAAGGTGTATGCACCAAGAAATTATTTATAGCGTCAAACCCCTCTTGGGTGGTTTGGGAGAATTCCCCCCAGAAAATGTTGAATTTTAGGGTCTCGGAAATGCCATTTCCTGCATTTTCCACGGGACATTTTCAATAAATACTTGTTACTTCAGCGCATGACATTAGTAAAAACAAAACTAAAAACAGATATCATCCCAATCAAAATAGATGTGGTGGCTCCTAAAGGAGCCGTTTATTTGTAGTACCTGCAGAGTGCAATGTCGAACGCGCGACCTACAGGATTTTTCCCTGCGGTGTGCAATGCAGGGTGGGGGCCGTCATTTTTGTGCGATCAATAGCCTGACGCTTTCCCCTCACGCTCAACCATGGCTGGCAGCACTTTTCGAAGATGGCTGATGTATCGTTGGCACTTTTCAGGGGTCACGGTGTCCCAGAAGCTATGGAGGCCAGCGACAAGTTCCTCTTTGTTTGATGGCTTAACAACGACTCGAAGGAAGGGCTTCAGCTCGTGCCACAGGTTCTCAATCGGATTCATGTCCGGGTTGCCGCTGGGGTCGGCCAGTAGTTTATGTTGTTGTCCTTGATGAACTGCATCGCTAATTTGCTTTTATGCTTAGGATCGTTATCTTGTTGAAAATGATAGCCATCTGGAAAGGTTGCCTGAGTAAAAGGCAAGAGTACTTTGCCGAGAATCTCCTCCACATAGAACTCTTTATGCATTATCCCGGTAAAGATTAATATCGGGGTCGCACTTCGGTTAGAAATGCCGGCCCAGACATTAACCTTAAAGGGATGCTTGCTCCTGGGCTTCATCTTCCCCGGTGTCCCTTCGTTGAAAGTCTCTCCACTGTCTAGGCACTCTTGGGCGAAGGCTAGGCGGGTGATTCGATTGGCTTTTCGAACCATCTGGCAATACCTGGGGCCACACTTTGTCCATCCCAGTTTCCTTCTTGCCTGTTTGATGGTCGTGATGGACAAGCGAAGACCCATCTCAGCGTAAATCAGCTTCTGAGGACCTGCAATTAGAAACTGTAGTCATTATCATATTAGAAAGAAAGTGTCATTATTCAATAATCACTGAATTATTACCAATGGAAGTGAGTTCATCGTTTTCCTCCATTTTAGCATCAATGAAATTCATCTGCTCCATTGATAAAATGGGTTTGCGGCCTGGTGCTGTATTGTCGGCAAGGGATCCAGTCTCATTAAACTTTTGCTAAATTTGCAAATCAACAGAAGCAGCATTGACGGAGTTGTACAAATGTCTCATCGAGAGCTTTTATGTCTTCTGGTTTTTAAAAAAAGTTTTCTCCAAATAATTAAATAATGTACACTAAATAAAGAGTGGAGAGGGGAACATCCAAAAAGGCCCTTGACACCATACAAGGGATGCTCCCCAGTAATGACAATATAATATCTATAATATAAAAGAAATAATGTATAATATAAAAATATCTAAAATTCTAAAATATTTCAAACAGTTGACTTTGTATACTGAATATAGAACTAAGTATTACTAAGAAAAGACATAACTTTGTGCTTAAAACTAGAAATAAAAAACCCCAGATTCTTTGTACATGTGCTGCGTGGCATTGCTTTGCTTTGTTTCTGAACTGCACTTGGTTTCCCACACAACCAATGTTGTTGCTTCTGTCTGATAAAAAATCTAATTGCGAATCCCGAGACTGAAGGAATCTCGGTTCTACAATGCTGCGTCACAAAACTGGTGGCTGCAGGCACATTAAAAGTTACAGACTTGCCACACAAGCTCCTCGTAGGGGCATAATCTTGATAAAGAAATTGTAGCACCTGAAAAGAGACAAAGAATGAAAATTTAATCAGTTTAACCACAAAGGAGTATACTTAATTAGTACAGTGCACTTGAAAGGAGCTTTTACACAAGACCTTGTCCTTTAATTGACAAAAATTGAGACCTGCAAAGTACACATGTATAATAATAATTGTTACAATAATAATATTATTATAATTCCATCAAGCAACACTCTAATTTTCTCACAGTGCTAATAATAAATTAACAAATATATCCATAAGAAGACCTTTCAAGTTTAAACAAAACTAACCATTATTTTATTATTATTGCCCCCGGAGGGGTGTCCCCGCGTGTATATATGGAATTGAAGAAAATATAAAAGTAAATATATATATTGATATATATGTTACAGTATGCGGATGAATCTCGATTTGACAAAACTGGGCGCGCGGGGTGGTATCGGGTAATTTTCCCCCAGGGCCGCAAGGTGGTATTGGGTAATTTTGGCACGAGGTCGGCTCACTTTGGAACAAACAACCAAAGCTGTCGTATTTCGCCGTTCGTCTGAAGAAAATTTGCAATTCAAAGGTGAGTATCTTGCATTGCAGTGATTTCTTTGAATACAAAGGTCATTCAACAGTACCAGATTATTGTTCGGTACACAACTTCATTTGTCACACACAAATCAGCAACGGGGTCGACAGACTTGATCCAAAACTCTGCTAGACGCTGTCTGATATAAATATTAACTCGTTAAGACTAAAATTAGCGGTTACAACCGCAACATTATTTCCTAGTGTATATATAAAGACATTGTTGTAAGAGGCTAAGCCTCGGAACGAATAGTGAATAGAACGGAACGGAATTGTGAGTGTAAAGAACTGTGAATCTACGAATAAACGCATTTTATAACTTGGAAAGATACGGTCCTCATTTGATTGTGAACCAGCATCGGGAGATATTCCCGAATTAACAGACGCAAACAGATCAGAATCTCAAGTCAAAAGCATCTTTTCAACAAACTTCATTGTTCAGTATAAATAAACCCAGATTGTTATTATTTATCTGAATAACTGAGTTTTGTTCCATTTTGTGTTATTTCAAGGATTGAACGATCAGTAAGTTGCTACACCATTGATCATTATAAGCTACATCACAAAATCTACTTTAAAAATGTCCGAACGTAATATCATCAAATGGCGGGGGCAGATATAGTGAGAACTATTACTAGTTATTATTATAATAATCATACCAATAGCAAAATTCTTGTTTCTGGTTGGTTTCCAGTGGGCCTATTTGTTACGTAATTGGAGCGCGATTACGTGGGTATCCAATTTGAACAAATTCAAATTGGATACCTGTAGTTGGACACCTATGTCATTCACGCATAAATAACATGCATTTAAAATATGGGTTCTTTCTTGCTGTTTTGTAAAACTGATTGAAATGTCAAAGCCTCCAAAGCACAGGCCAAGGAAAACTTGAGTTTGATCAATCAAGAGTTTGATTATGTTCGATTGTAGAAACATTCGATTGTGTTCGATTGGCAAAATGTTTTGGTGAGTTTGATTGCCAAACCCAGTCGAAGTCAATCGAATGATTGAGTTCGATTGGGTCGGATTACCGAACATTTGATTGACAACGCCGGGTCTACATACATGTACTAAAAATCAAAAAATTATCTTGTTTGACAATCACCTAATAATCAACCTTCATTGCTGTGAAAAGGTTAATGTCAATAATAATAATTATTTATAGTGATGAGGAACAAGTGATAAAGAAAGGCAAGAGAAATTAAATGCCACTCAGTCTAAGACAACTTACATCTTCTTTGTTTGCCTTCAGAACAGTTTTGACAAGAACATCTTTAAGATATTTATCGATGTTGTTATGTACTTCTGAAGAATATGTGTTGTTTGCAGTTGATGTCCCTTCAGAGCTGCTTGAACTGATAGGGTTAAGATAACTTGGAATTACCAAGTTGATCGTTTTCTCCCAAACATCTTGGTAATATTGGTTCTGCTGGAAGGGCCATATTATCTCTAGATCTCGTAGTATTTATTGCAAGCAATACAAAAATAAAATGTGCATTTTTTAGGTTCAGTGTCAGTGCTTGTGGTCTTGGGTTAAAGCGTGGCGGAATACGAAGGTGAGGTCTCAAGGGAGGTTGGTGAGGCTGTTGAGGACAAGGCTGATTTTGGCGAGGGTGATGTTGATGAGGCTGATGTTGAAGCTAGTATTGAGGCTGATGTTGGCGATGAAGGCTTGTTGCTGAGTGATTGATACTTTGGGAATTTGGTGCAATATGTATATGTTGTGGCCAGGGTAGACTGATGTGGTTGAAATGGTGGATGCAGTCAAAATAAACATTGAGGCAAACAGAACGACAAGGCAATAGTGATGGTGATGAAAATTTGGCACGATGGGTGCAAAGTGGCAGATGTGCAAGGCAAACAAAAAGACAAGTGAAGTGCAAGTAGTTGAGTCTGATAAGCGGTGCAAAGTATATCCACCAAATCTGCCTGAAAGGAAACAAACAGATAAACACGTGTGTTATTTGATATTTCGGCGTCCCCTCGTGGCATTTGAAGAAAACGTGTCTCAACATGGCGAATTCGAAGCGAGATGTTTGAAAGTTTACTTATCGCTTACCTCAATTCTCGGTCCATATCGTACAGTTCATGATCTAAATCGCTTTCCTCGTCACTTGATATGCAATCTCCATCTAGCTCTTCTTCCTCTAGCATCCTCAAAACTTCCGCAAGATTGAACGCATCGGGCCGGGAATTCTTGCGTGCGTCGGCCATTATCTCTCATGGAGACGATTGCCTTATATGGGGTAAAACTTGGTGTGTGATTGGCTAAACTTATACGCTTCCTGTGTGCCATATTTGGTGGCAAGAGGAAGTAACGCAATTTTTTTGTGATTTTTCCCCCGATCAATCCTGGAGGAGTGGTATTTACAGGGTCGGCGGATAAAGAGTAATTAATAAACATAAACATAAGCAATATATTATTAATTTTGAGTCTAATACAAAATATTTTATAAGTTGTATCTGAATTATTTCAGAAAAGTATCCAAAAATAAATAAATTCACATGCTGTGTCTACTCTATATGGTAACAGGTCTGAGTCCTCTGTAATTATGAAATCAATCTTTCCATTGATACTCAGAAAGGCCAACTGTGCATCAGCCTCGTAAGGGGATCACTATAATCTACCTTGAGTTGTTGAAGAACCTAATTTAGAGAATAAAGAAGTATAAGCTTTAGAGAATAGTGCTAAAATGTTTACACCAGCTGTGATTCTTTTACACAGCTGATTTATACTGCAGTATAAATAAAACATTTATTATTATTATTATTATTTTTAGACAAAATTTTCTGCATGCTCGTAGTAAAAGAATCAATAATTATTAAAAGCATCTGATACGCAAAATAATTTAAAATAATTATACAATAATTATACAAATCACCTGAATAACTTCTGCAATCATTTTAGAAAATACAGCATTTCTGAAATACTCTTCTGCTTCTTCATGATTGCCGTTTTCCTCTAGATGTTTCTGTACACTGTACTTTCCCTGTCCCTGTATTAACATTTAACCAAATATGAGTATGAGTGCACAGTTCGATAGAGAAGAAAACAAAAATTAATCTATGCACATAATTCATGGTTAACTACAAGTCTTACTCTTTATGCTGTGCCTCTACATTATAAGCCTTATGGTTTCTTCGTAGGCCCCCTCGCCACTTCCTGCATTAGTCATTAATTTCCTTTTCTATTATTATTGTAATTTTTTTTCTATTTTGTGTGGCAAATTAATAATAAGCTAAACTAATAATAAACTAAAGCTTTCCCGGGAAGTTCTTGGCCTTCACACATAACAATTGGCTTCGAGTTGTAATCCAGCAATCAATTATGTATTCCACAAAGTATTGCACATTGCTACAGCAGGGCAAAATGAAAGGAAGTATATTTTAACAGATAACAAATCAACTCATAAAAACCAAGGTTGTATTTTTATAAATCAAAATCACTCGATTCATTGATTCATTTCATTTTCAACACCTACATGAGAAAATCCATACCTCGTGGCCGGTTGATTTAGGGCCAAATCACTAGCACAAGTCAAAATACTGCTATGCAATATGCATCGATTCCTGCTGTCTTGAAACTGAAATTACTGATTTGAATTTGCTCCTGAATGGGCTTAAGAAAATTTAGCAGACCTTTGACTCCCATTGTTTAAATTTTGTGCTCTGCAGTCCCACACAGCTTGACCTCCTGTCCAGTGACAAATGAGGCATACGGCAGTTTATGACCAGAATGCTTTGTGGTCATTGATCAACCTCCTCTGCCTTGAACCTGCCCCTTACCATAATACTCCTTGCACAAAGGCACATGGTACAAAGTTTTAATGCTCCAGTAGCGGCGAAAGGAGCTGACATCGACCAGGCTGCAATATTAAATAAGGGCAATGAGTTTTTCAATCTTGGCTGTTGTTGTTTCTTTCCAAGCCCCCTCTTTGTCGCCATAGTAGGACTTGTCGCCATAGTAGGACTTGTCGCCACTAGTAGGACTCCCCATGTGTGGGTGCAGATCTGCATAAGAAGTGCATTAGTAAAAAAAAAAGCTGAAAAATCAATAGCCCTGTACAAAGCTCCTCTAAGGACAGGAAAATCGAGATGAAGACCAGGTTGATATCTGGTTACGAAGGTTGGGAGCTGGTATGCAGTGTCTGGACTGTCTTAAGAATGATAGTTAGCAGGAGGAACTGCTCTTCTTGGAGCTTGACCTCTACTCCTTCCTCTTATGGGCCTTATGGATTTGACATCCTCTAGCTCTATCTACCTCTCACTCCACCTCTTGATCTGGCATTTTGTGGCTGTGGCATTAAAGTTATAAGTAAACGCTTTCCTTGAATATACCTTGCTGCAAAATACGCATTCTTGTTTGCCATTCGATACTGGGGCAGGAAATCTCGAAGACGGCTCTATCCCTTCCTGGCTTGGCGGCAAAATGTTTTCTTTCTTGGAAGCTGTATTGTGAAAAAGTGAAGAGTTTAGAGAAAATTTCTTCTTGCAGAGGATCGTTCACTAGGGTATTTAGCACAACGTGTATGAATAATAATATTACTGCTTCAAACCATTCCCCAAACCTGCCAAATGTTAACCCCTCTTCCAACTGTGCATATTCTTCTTCATATGTATCTGGAAATTCCTTAATAAACAATATGTGTGACGGTGGATAAGTTCATACCCATTCACAACCACTTGGGTCAACTAGGGATTCAAAAACGTCTTTTTTTCAAGTTCAGCAATTATCTATACCACCCTTGTTTGTAAACTGACTCAATGTCAAGTTCAGCTGTCTTAATAATGCAGCACTTGCATTGTTCCCTCAAAAACATCTAACAGATGGCAGCCACAATATACTTTTTCCATTTCTTTGGGTTAATTGTTCCAGATTAAAATAATGATACACAACTCACAGTGGAACCATTTCAAGCAAAACTGGCATTCCACATTGATGGTCGAATTGTCATTATGGAGATTCATGTCATCATAAAACCGCTGGCAGAACATTCCAGCTGCACAGATGTTCATGTACTTGCAATCTGTATTATGGTTGCTGTGTTTATTTGGAATGTGGAAATAAATTATGAATTATATAAATGAATTTGACATAATTACACTCCAATATGCACATCAACCCTATGCTGCTGTCATCTACTCACGTTTCTTCTGATCCTGTACTTTTTGCCTTTTGTTTTATATTTATCTGCGGCTAATTTGAGGATTCAATTTTTGCAGACAAACAGCATTGAAACCTGGGCCGGGTTGTTCAAAGGACGATTAAGCTAATCCAGGATTAGCGCAAATTTTGATTTCAGTTTTGCAACTTTTCAGTACGATTTTCTGTTTAAATGTTTGGTCTTTCTGTTTTGACTTTGACTAATCTTAAACTTTACAAGACATCAGCATAGAAAAACACTTTTATACAAGAGAATTTAAAAGCTTGTTTAACTTTTAATCCTGGATTAGCGTTAATCGGCTTTCGAAACAACCAGGCCCTGGGTGTTGATACACAAATTTTGGCAGCAGTAGCTGTCTCTTAGATTTTGTAATAATTGCCATTTGCAGTTTCCACAGTTGGACCTAATATAAATAAATTTGGGATGGAAATGTTTAGCTTTATTTACGGAAACTGGATAACAAATGAACTTTGCGCATTGATTTTCTTTATAGCAACGCAAAAACACTACCACAGAGACGAGAACTTAAAAATATGACTAATTATAAAATGAGAACTACACGAGTCTACGAAACAAAGTGAGCCAACCTTTAGGACAGAACCATTAAATTGAACATAAACAATAAAATCAAAGTTCAAATCAATATTTTGTGAGTCGTGTGTGGTTGTGATCTGATCCTCCTGGTGACTGAGAAATGAAATAATGTAACTTCAACTATTCTATTAGTAACAGGGTGTAAATAGTTTAATAGTATATTTTTAAAAAATGCTGAAAACTATGACTTGAAAATAAAAATACTTCATTTTGATGTGCTATTGTAATCCTTAAAATTTTCACAACCTAACAATATCACGTTCAGTTCTCTGTCATTGCACTAGCTGTATCTGTATTTGCTCTTGTGTCATGTTATCTCTGCAGGAGGAATTTATCTCGGTACCACTGCATTTGCATCTTCAGCAACATTTACATCTTAAATCCATTCTGCATAGGGTGTCTGTAACGTAGGGTGTAGCAGTCACCACAGCAGTTGCAATATTCAGATATGTCAAAGTTACTTCCACTGTCTCTTTTCGACCCAGAGTGGTTTGTGTCAGTGTCTCTGTCTGGGTCTCCCATTTGGGTCAATTCCTATTCAATGAGACAAAAGGTTTGTACTACTTGATTACAGCAGGGTACATGAATACCTTGTTCGATTGGCCTGTGGCATCAACATCAGCTAGGCAAAAGAAGAAAATAAAGAAATAATAAAGAAAATAATAAAAATAAAAAAAAGCTAGGCAAAAGAAACATTTTGTCACCTCTGGTTCTTGATGTCTCAATCTTCTACTACTTTTTTTCTCTTTGCTCTTTGAAATTGATTAAAAAACGCCATTGTTTATGATAATAATGATATCATGTAATAAACGTAACCTTTAGAACAGAACCATTACTTTGAACATCAACAGAATAATCAAAGTTCAAATCAACGTTTGGTTGGTCTTGTGTGGCGACGATCTGATCCTCCTGGTGAATTTCAGTTCTGCTATAGGCTTTTTTGGATTCAACATTCTCTCTTGCTCTGTTGTGGGGTGGTTTCTCTTCTTCTGGCTTTCCATAGATTGGAATTTGATTGAACATTATTATACTTCAATAAATATAAATTTTACTCTGGTTGAAAATTTGTTGTATAAAAATATCATTTATACAATAAAATCCCGATGTTTCAGCTAAATGTCTAGCCTTCTTCAAGGTGAAGTGATGAAGAACATCATGGTTACTGTTGCGACATAAAAAATGCACAAGAAAGCTCTCACTGAACTTGACATTCTTTTGTTTACTTTTGCATTATTTTGATGGACTGAATACTGATAAAATAAGCGGAGTCATTTTGCCTATCAACAATATATTCCTGATCTTTATATTACGTCGAACTAAAACATGAACTATTATCATCCCAGTTCCAAGCAAGAATGCAAAGGCCCAAAAACTCCATGTTGGAGCTGCTACCTGCTTCACTGGCCTGACAAAAGAATGACTCAATATTTGAATTAATTGACCAAAACGTCAAACCTCTGGTATGCGTACTTTTTGTCCAAAAATACTTTTAAAACTAGTATGACATATCTAACTGGATTTGCAAGAACGTGGCCGCAGAAAATTGCACTATTTTGACGCTTTTGGGTTTTTTTCTCCCTCCAAAGTAGACGATACAATAAGACGGGGTATGCCAGTTCTTTTTTCTCCCTTCCCTCTCCTCTTTCTCCTTTTCGCTTTTCTTCTGAGTGGTTTCTAGTCTTATTGGGGTCATAAAACTGGACTTTTGTCATATTTGCTGTAAAACTGCTGAAATTTTCTTTAGCCATGTTCTTGCAAATTCAGTTATAAAAATATGGCATTATTTTTGGTATTTTATAAGTCACTTATAAATTGCATAATGCATGCAGTGGCCATTCCAAGTAGAGTATTCATCACGGCTGCATTGTCTCCTGTGATTATTTGTGCCTCTGCTCTCAAATTCTTTATGTTTTCCAGACAATCGTCGATGCAAATTTGTAACTGTTTCAGGGACATGGGCATGCTACAATGACTTGCAAAATGGTTGAGACACTCTCTTAAAAAACCGAATTTCTTTTAAAATGCACTACTTTATTTGAAAAATAAGTGAAATAATTTATTTCTGACCCCCACTGCCCCTTCCAATGTTGTTCGGGAACGGTTTGAATGAGATCCCGAAAATCAGACAACATTGATAACGGGGGAGGGGGGAGTCAAGGTTGAATGATTGAAAATGTTTAAATTGGCGTTGTTAACGAAGAGTGTCTCAACTCTTTTTGCAAAGTATTGTCTCAAATTGTTCTAAATTGTATTAATCATAGACAGATGCGTAAAGAAAAATAGCTAAACAAGGTACCACAAAACGGAGAAAGAATGTATGTTTTTAAATTTTTGAAAAAAATAGATTCTAATTAAACAAAATTAGAAAAAAATAATTCAAAAACGAGCGACGTTAGAAGTTTTGTTTGTGACGCAATTTTGAATGTATTCAAAACAAATTCGAAAACAAAATGGTTTTTACTACTCAAATTGACGCTAAAACCAAGTCGTTTGTCAAGTTGTTAAGAGAACAGAGTGACTTGACAGTGAAGGAAATTACGAAGAGATGCGGAATTTCACGTGCCACTGTTTACCGTTGTTTAAAACCGGAGGAAACTAAAGCAAAGAAAAAATCTCCAGGTAGGCCTCGCAAAATAACTATTCGAGAAGAACGGAGGATTGAAAGAAACATCAAGAGACTGCGTCGAAGCGACGGCAATTTTCCGTGTCCAAAGATACAAGCAGAATGTGAACTTCACAATGTGCATTCCTGCACTTTCAATAGAACATTGAAACGACTGGGTTACAAGTTCTGCGACGCGCGAAGAAAAGGAATTTTGACTGAGAAAGATGTTGTAGCGCGCCTCAAGTTTGCACGGGCAGTGAAGAAACGAGACCAAGAGAAATTATGGAAGCGTGACATTTGTTTTTATTTGGATGGTGTTAGCTTTTGGTATAAAACCAACCCAGCAGAAGATGCGCAGTCACCAAAAGGAAAAATATGGCGTAAAAGAACAGAAGGTCTAACACCGGGTTGTACCAGTAAAGGGGCCCATGTTGGTTCAGGGGGGAAAGTTGTTAAGATGATTGTCGCAATATCATACAGTAAAGGTGTGATCTATTGTGAGCAATATGACAAATTAGACGGAGAATATTATGAACATTTTATTCATAGAAATTTCCAAAAAATGTTTCGGAAAAGTGGAAAGAAAAATTCTAAATTATTTTTACAGGATAATTGTCCAATACAAAATTGTTCCTTGGCGCAAAAAGCTCTTAACACAATAGGGGCAATATTATTTGCAATTCCAGCAAGATCAGCAGACTTAAATCCAATCGAAAATGTATTTAACATCGTTAAACGGACATTGAAAATACAGGCGATAAGAAATAACATAACATATGAGAGTTATGAACAATTTTCAGAACGTGTGAAATCCACTCTTTACGCTATGAGTAGCGATGTCTTTGACAGTACGATCAGTTCAATGAACAGGCGCATAGAACTCATTATTAAAGGTAAAGGCAAGCGCACAAAATACTAAACTTATTTCAGAATTTTGTTTAATTAAAATCTGAAGAAGTGTAAACAACGTGTTTCTTTTCTACATTTGTAAAACACTTAATCACGCGCTTATGTAGAACATTTGTTACCTTTGTAACGAACATAGTCACGCGCTACATTTGTACTGTTCAACTCCGATTATATACGATATGAAAGATCGCGTGACAAACCTTTTGACGATTGTAAAAGAAAAACTAGTTTCTGTCTGCAACATGTAAAACAGTTTATGAAGAGATAAACATATCTTAATAAATTTATGCTAACAAAAAATGTTATATCTATCTTACATAAAATTTCCTGACGGTCTACATGTTTTACATGGTCAACATAAAGTAGATACAGAAATATGATATATATCTTTTAATACTCATTGTAGACCGTAGACTGTGCGGGGGGTTATTTTGATTTGTACTGAGCGACATGACATGTATCGGATAACTGTTGACATGATTTAATTTAGTTTAAAACAAAATCAGCAAAACATTTCGGACATGTCGGGATTTCCCTCTGGTTTCTTTCTTCTATTCGTACATTGAAGAAGAATGTTCTCCATCTTATTCCCATCATGTCTGTTTCCCTTTGGTCAATAACGCCATTCTTGATAAAAATAATTGGCTGTTTTCCTGTGCAAAATATCGGTGTGTCTTTATCAAAGACAATATCTCGAGCATAGTGGGTTTTGGGAGCAGGAAGGTGGACCGTTTGACCTTCAAGCATAAGAAGAAAATCATGAAATGGAATAATCTGAGCTGACCAGCGAAAATCATTTAGGAAAATGCACTCAGCGTCTTCTGCGCCAACCCACGCAAACGAACTACAGGCTGGATTAGAGAAGGTGTTGTAAACAGACGTTAGCGGGTTCAGTATAAATGTTTTCGCTGAATTCGCTGGACCACAAATCATTATATTTCGAAATTTACGACGTCCCTTGATGAGAAGATCCTTTATTGATTCTGTGAATGTTTCCTTTCGAATTCCGTTCTGTTGTAAAACCTCCAATGCCCAAGTGAGCCATTGTCCCTCGCAGACAGTAACGCATTCTCCTTGTGCCGCCTCTTCGAGAATTTCAATCCTCGACTTTTTAGCTCTATCGAGTTTTTCCTGAGCGTCTCTCATTTCCCATGCTGTGTTAAAAATTTCGGCAACAACACGAGGTCCTCTATTAACAATAAATTCTGCAATGTCAAATTTACCCTCCGTTTTCTGCGCATTTGCAAATGCCAACAATTCTGTTCTGGTTTTAATTCCTTTTTCCACGATGATTTCAGACAGTTCAAATGCAGATAATCGTTTCTTACGCTTTTTACTTTTAGAATCCGGCGTATGTTCTTCTGAAACACTTCCTTCAAGATCTGAACAATTCTCATCCAGATCATCACCTGAATCTGTGGATAGTAAAACTCCTTGCTCACGAGAATTGTTCTTTCTTTGACTTGAGGCGGAGCTGGTCTTAGGAGCCTTTGAATTCCATAAGTCTGGATGATTGGCACTTTGTAAAACATGTTCGTCCCCTTTAGTAACATATTTCCACGCACTATAATAGTTATGGTGTAGGTTGGAAAAATGAACTGAAATTCCGTGCTTGTTTTTAAGATAGTTCTTTGAAGATAACCATCTTTTACAGCGATCCAATTTAATGGCCATGTGATAATGATATCCTTCATTCTCGTGAGGCTCTCTACAACAAACCCACTGCAAAACTTTGTCATTTGCTCCGTCAAATGAACAAACAACAGCTTCAGCGAAGGCTCTTCGGGTTGGGAACTTTTCCAAATTAGCTTGACTGTAGGTGACAAGGTATACCTGTCTCACAGCCGACTCCCGTAAATCACTTCTATAAGGACCTTTGGTTTCTGGCCCGTCATCCGTTTGCCTTTCAATTTCCTTACTTTCGTCATCGCTGGACTCAGAGTCACTTCCATATCCAACAAGGAACTCCATAGAGCGAGGTTAGTAACGGTTTTAAAGGAACTGTACAACGAAGTTGAGTACGTCAAAATGTAACAATTTGTCCTAATTATACAGTTTCAACGAATACACAGAAGATGAATAGAGGAATTTCAGCTGGCTTTCCAAAACATATCGCTTTTAACATAATTTTTACATTTGACTACAATGTACATCAGTTTGTGCTAAATGAATTATCAGAAAGTTGTTTTATAGATTTTCTGCAACGATTATCGATTATCATGCTGTGCCCCTAATCTCAGCAAGCACGCGCTAACTCTTATCTCTAATCAAGGTGCGCCTTTTGCGTCAACTGTTCACGTAAATGTGTCTTTTTGACATCAATACACAGTCTAGATTTATTAATTTACTTTACGAGAATGAGTTTGACGCATATAACGACCAAACTATTGCATTATTGAGCAACTAGCGAATATCATTGTATTCATACCCTTTTATGAAGGTAATTAGATTCAATTACATCGAGACAAAAAGTGCGAAAAATGATATTTTTTAGTGTGTCATTTAAAAACACGCAAAGATAAGGAAACAATACTATACTTTTTATAAACTATTCATTACAGGTTAAAAGTACTCCTATCTTCAATAACAAAAAAAATTCCACACAGCAGTTATAAAGGGTTAAAGTACTCAGACAATGACTTGCAAAATGGTTGAGACACTCTCTTAAAAAAACGAATTTCGTTTATAATGCACTACTTTATTTGAAAAATAAGTGAAATAATTTATTTCTGACCCCCACTCCCCCTTCCAATGTTGTTCGGGAACGGTTTGAATGAGATCCCGAAAATCAGACAACATTGATAACGGGGGAGGGGGGGAGTCAAGGTTGAATGATTGAAAATGTTTAAATTGGCGTTGTTAACGAAGAGTGTCTCAACTCTTTTTGCAAAGTATTGTAGCTGTTAAAATCGTAGCGTTCACAGGTCTGGGCAGCTTACTTTAATCAGTTGTATCGCACTCAACTCAACTGATTTATCGAAATAAAACAACTTACCGTAAAACTCCATGTATAAGCCGCACCCCCAATTTGGAGCTCAATTTTGGGAAAAAAAGATGAGACGAGTTGCGTTTAGTAAACAAACAAGTACAGTTTCAGAACACTAAATGATGCGGTTGTTACAAACGTTCACATTTATTAACTCTTTATACGGTCAAATCTTACTGGTCATATACCTTGTACGTTCGAGATCACCATGTCTTGAACTTAAAATGCTCTTTTGTTTCGATTTTTTCTGCATTGTTGCTTGAAAACACGTTCAAATGAAATGTACGAAGCGATAGCTTGGTAACCAAGCATTTACAAGTAGAGAGAAGTCTGGGCACATCACCGTGGGATCATAAGAGTTTGCTCGGTAGTCCAAGGATCAGTGCCATGTCTTTCGAGATGTTTGGGAACTTTCAATAGCAGAAAACTTGAAGCAGGGCAATAATTCAAAAATCCAGCGGATAAAGTTGTCGTGCAAGAAGTAAAAAACATTGAAATGGTCGGCCATTTACCACGCAACTTGAAAGAACCACGAAAGAACTACCGAGGAACAAGATGTGCCGATGAAAGTTTTGACACAAACAGCTCCTTTACGAGCAACTACCGGTCATAAATGCAATGATTAACAACAACATACTTTCAGTTTGTTATATATTTATTCAGTAACATCCTAAGATATTTTTATGAATATTAATTAGCCGCTGATAACCCCAATCGCAGATGGTGCCGTAGATAAGCCGCACCCCCAATTTTGAACCCAAATTTTGAGTAAAAAGGTGCGGCTTATACATGGAGTTTTACGGTAATTTATATGCTACACAAAGCTTTATTCATTGACGTGCAATTACTTTATATGGTAATATTACAGTAAAAGGCGTTTACATAGTTTGACCTTGAATCACGCTGTATCATGATGAATAAACAACAAAACTAACCTAATTCTATGCACACGCAAATATTTCAGGAAAAGTTGTTTATATGTAAACCTTTCATCATACTGAATCATGTTGAATCGTGCTGAATCGAATAACAACCGTCACGCTCACTACTTCACTTCCTGTGTGAACGGCTCATGTAAAATTTTGAACGGAAAACATTGCTGAACAGGAAAGAAAATTACCTATGCAAACGGCTAAACCTGAGCGGCCAAAGAAAAATTATTTTTAACGGTTGATCAACAAGCATTGGCACACTCTACGCGCATCCAAAAAAGCAGACAAACAGTTGAAGAGAACAGAAACTG
Organism: Desmophyllum pertusum; assembly: GCA_029204205.1. Lineage (NCBI taxonomy): Eukaryota > Metazoa > Cnidaria > Anthozoa > Scleractinia > Caryophylliidae > Desmophyllum > Desmophyllum pertusum. The sequence goes on from MU826353.1 coordinate 2,716,994, forward strand.
AACCAAAAACCCAGACTGAAGCAGCCTAACTTAAAACGGATGGTTTGACCGGAGTTCTCTGAATAGAATGCAAACAAAACCATGCATACAAAGGTCAAATGATTATTCGAAGCGTAGCCGCTGTTTGCCGCTTGGTTTACTGATATTATAGTTTTTTCTTTTCGGTAGCGTCGCTTGTTGTAACAATGCAATTCTACACTGACGTTTAAACTGTTTTAATACGAGCACTTTTATCAAAGAGCAAACAGCTGAACTGCGAGCGAACTCGGTTGTACTCATCGAAGCATGACTTTGTGTAGTTTGCGAACTGGCCAAAATTTGCATACGAAATACAAAACAGTCGTGACAGGTAACGCAACATTACTTTTCAATGGTCAGGATTTGCCGTGCAAATTTCACGAACTTGCAATTCGCAAGTAGTAAATTGTCAATAGACTTTTGAATTGTCAAGTTGTGAATCAACGAATTCGAAAAACAAAGTCTTCATTGATCTTGTCGTCACATTTTGTTTACACTTTGGCATCTTTGTAGATTCACTGTCGGATAAGAAATAACCTCGCCGGCTGAAAGATTTTGGTCAATTCATTTTCGGCTTGTGGTGCAGGGCATTTCGAACGGGTGAATGTTTACTTCGAACAGATGACACTTGGCCGTTCGAACAGATAGAGATTTTTTTCAACGGATGACCCAAGCCGTTCGAACGGATAGAGATTTTTTTGAACGGATTACCCAAGTCGTTCGAACGGATAGAGATTTTTTTGGAACGGATGACCCAAGTCGTTCGAACGGATAGAGTTTTTTTTAAACGGATGACCCAAGTCGTTCGAACGGATAGAGATATTTTTTGAATGGATGACCCAAGTCGTTCGAACGGATAGATTTTTTTTTGAATGGATGACCCAAGTCGTTCGAACGGATGCAAATTTTTTCGGAACGGCTTGTGAACGGAATTCCGTTTTGAAACGGAAAGCCATTAGCGTACGTTTTCGCGTGAGAGGTCACAATAAATTATATCCCTTTATGCCTAAAAATACATTTAGAATGTTAATATGTGGTCCATCCGGATCTGGTAAAACAAATACATTGATACATAAATTAAATAAACCATTATTATACTTTGATAAAATATATTTATACGCTAAAAATTTAGAACAAAATAAATATCAACATTTATTGAAAAAATTTCAACCAATTAATAAGGAGGTTGGTTATAATATCATTGAAACATCAAATGATGAAATAATGCCAGTTTCTGAATTATCATCAGATAATCAAAAGATTGTTATATTTGATACTTTGTGACTGAAAAAAATCAAAAACCATTAATTGATTACTTTATTCAAGGTCGTCATAAAAATTGCTCTGTTATTTATTTTAGCCAAAGCTATTTCAAAACTCCTAAAGATATTTGCCTTAATTGCTTTCATTATATTATTTATGATCTACAGTCTAATAATGAGGTAAACTTGGTTTGTCGAGGACTAAATATTAATAAAGAACAATATATAAAGCAACAAAAGACCCTTATTACCTTTTATACATTGATAAACCAAGGAAGTTCATGACAAAGAATTTTAATGAAACTATATAATATAATATAATGTACTCAAATGGATTATTACCAAAGCAATCTGAATCTCATGAAAGTTCAAAAGGTGAAAAAGGAGATCAAGGTATTGGTTTTAAATTAACTGATAATGGTAATAATATTATTATGATATGCAAAATAAGAAAATTACCTATCTCGCTAAATCCAACAAATGCTCAAGATTCTGTTAACTATATGACAATGCGAGGACAAACGTTATTAGTAGATGGTTCAAGTCATATGACTGGTCATCTTAATATGAGTGGTAATGAAATAATTGATTCAGGTGATATTATTATGAATAATAAATTAGTAAAGCAGATGGGGAATCCAGTTGGTGATCAAGATGCTGTTAATCTCTTAACACTTAATAATACAAAACAAGAGCTGAAAACTACAATTGATAATAAACTAAGTAAAAACACTGATATTAACATGACAAACCATAAAATATTTGGTTTAGAAAACAATCCTGATCATAAAATTGATGACGAATATTCTATTATTGTTAAAGATGTGAAATCAGCTGTTAATAAAGAATACCTCAACCAAACATTTCTTAAAAAGGATAAAGATGGAAATTATTTTGATTTAAAAGGTCAGGTAATTAAAAACAGTGAGCCATTCAGCAGTTCATACGATAATCAGTCTTTAGTCCCAAAAATATACATAGATGGTGAACTAGTTGAAAAAATGGATATCAATGGTGACAGGATGTCAGGGGTACTAGATATGGGTGGAAATAGGTTAGAAAATCTTCATCCAATTGATAGTTCATCAAATGTTAATGATGCAACAAATAAAAAATATGTTGATGAACAAATTCAGTTTGAGAAAACATGTAGATAACACAAGCAAATAAAACAAAATGTAATGTTAACTGATGGGAGTAACATGATGCTTTCAGATTTTGATATGAACAACCATAAAATGTGACCCTGCACAGGAAAACGTACGTTAACGCTTATCCGTTAAACGGGTAATAGCATTAGGCATCCGTTAGTCATCCGTTAGTCATCCGTTAGAATGCTTTCTCAAGAATGTTAGAGGCGTTAGCCTAACCGTTAAACGCTAACATCAGACCGTTAGAACGGACAGCACAACCGTTAGCAAAAAATGTGCATCCGTTAGAACGGCTGGGAGAGCCGTTAGTAAAAACCAAACGTCCGTTTAACGGGTAACATTGCCATTAGAAAAAAATTGACATCCGTTAGCAGCAGCCATAGCCGAATAGGTAGAAGGACAGTAAATAATGCGTACACAATGTAAAACGAGAAGCGTTCTCCGCCATATCTGTTACAACGGAAACACTATCCGCTAAAGCGATGTCGGACACAGTACCGTGCACTCGATACTCGATAGTATCGATCAGGATCAAGTCGAGTAT